>JANHFM010001506.1:111669-122986 GCA_032468115.1 Grayia smithii | reverse complement strand
CTGGTTGCTCTCCTCTGCACTTTCTCCAGAGTCTCAACATCTTTTTTATAGTGTGGTGACTAAAACTGGATGCAGTATTCTAGGTGTGATGATGATGATAGAAAAGCAGAACTATTGGAACGCATCCTTTTGGCTTAGCTGAAACGTTAAAAACCAGTAAACAAAATCACCTGAGAGTTCCAAAAGGAAGAGTTTGTGTACCTAGATGGATGACCCTCTGAACACAAATGTTACAGAAAGATTTTGGGGGAAAAGAAAACAAAGACTTATCACAGGGTTGGCTAAGCATCTTTTAATTCATTTTTTAACAAAGTTGCCAGATTATTTCACAACTCATCACAGTGGGAAAAATGTGGCTTGGCGCATCCTTTAGCCTCATTCTGAATATCACGACCACATTTGCTAATCAACTGCTTTGGACAGAGATATTATTAAATGCTATCGTTTGTTTAAAATAATAAGACTTAAGGTTTGCCAATTTGCTGCCATCTGACAAGAATTCCTTTTTCCTTGTATGCTTTACATCTTGTAACCTATTGACTGAACATTTTGTAGCTGTTCCTATTTCCTCATTCTGTTATCTTAACTGCTTGTCGGTAATGATGTATTTATCTGATATCTTGCACCTTATTACAATACATTTGACAGCAGCAGACCAGGAGTTTTTAATAAGTCCTCATTTTGTTCAGACAAAGCTTTATTTTTTTTGATATAGTCTCTCTGGTGAAATGCTGGCACCAACAGTAACAGGCACTTCCTAAGTAACTAAGAGAGGTTTGCTTTGTAGGTCAAAAAGGTCCGTTAATTCAATCAAGTAGCACTAGTTCTCAAACATAGGCAGCCTACTATAAAACAAAAAAAAAGGTTTGTAATCTAGCTGTAATCTAGCTGTTAAAGACACACTGAAAGTGGTCCAAGTATCCAAGGCCAAATGAGACAAGTGTTGAAATTACTTGGCGTGGTCCTAAAAATACATCTAGAGAGAGCTAGTTTGGTATGGTGGTTAGGTCACCAAGACCTTGGAGAACATGGAAGAACAAAAGTTTTCTAGGGCAAAATCTTAAACAAAGACAATATGTTTTTAAAAGCCCTTTGGAAATAAAAGGATCAGCAAAACAGAGAGAGATGTATACATCTGTGCCAAATAATCTCTATATTATATACTTCCCTCAACAGTAGCAGTGAGTTTTACTCTGTTTGTTTGAAAATAAACTCCATTCAGAACTAAGGGAGGGAAGATCAACTGTTATTGATTATGATTGAAAATTCCAGCTTAATTCTTTTAAAGCAAAAAAAAAAAGTTATTATTTGTGATTGCTGGTGCTAGTCAATGGCAGAGAAAAGCATGAAATTTACTTTGAAATGGAGCCCAAGATGATTCTGGCAGCCTGTGTTTCAGTGAAAAGTGGGCTAATTTTCTGAGAAAATTTCAAGCTGAATCCTGTGACTAGTTCTCATCCCTACTACATCTCAAGCAGGATTCTTAGTGGTTTTATGAATATAGTTATGCAGTTTTTCTGAAATACTACGGTATCATGAAGCTATTTTCCATGCCAACCAGCAGAACCTAGAACACATATCTCATGATATACACAGCAGATCTCCCCAATCTATATCCTAAAACATAGAATCATAGGACTGGATGGGGCTATGGATAGGACATACCGGTATTATTATACTTCCTATTTCTACTGAAAAAAGTAAAGATTGGTTCTTTTAAAACTAGAAGCCACACACTAGAAACTGTAAATTAAGGCCAGGAAAATCAAAAGACTAAGATAGTTCCTTTCAGTCAGGATTACAATCTGGGATTTCCAAAAGCCTGGGAACCCTAGATGACTAAAGCAGAAGAATCAATAGAATCAAGATTGTTTTTTTTTAAAGAAACAAGCAACAAATGCAAAATGGGAGCTGCAGAATGCCATTCTATAAACTGTATTTCTTGGCATTTCCAAATGCTGTTTAGCATTTTTCAAAAACAATCAGAGTCAATGCTGCTCCTAATTCCTCTAAATTAGTAGATTTTTCAGTAAATTGGTGGTAGTTCTGGGACTGGGTTCCTTTGGGAGTCACTGAAATCAGTATGCAATTGTCAGTTTCTCATTGTCCATTTTTACCTGAATACACAACCTTTTTTAAAAAACTAAGTTAGCTTGGTAGGCTTTGAAAGAACTGAGGAATATGTTGCAGGGAGAACATCACTTATGCTAATAAATGCAATTGTGAAACTAGTGGGATATATTTTTGTAAGTCATGTACTGGAAGCAAAGCAACAGCTCTTTATATAGTCTTCAGAGACAAGAGGAGAAGGCAAGAGTGTGATAATATTTATTGCTATTCAAAGATAAATTGAAGTATGCAATTCAGGAATTTCCTAGTGCAGTGATAGATCAGATTAATATTTTGTGTTGCCTGGTGCTTCCTTTCCCATATGCAACCACTTCCTGAGTAATTTAGCCCCTATTTTGAGACAAAAATGTATCCATGAGAAATAATGGTGGGGCTTCAATAATACAGTAAGCATGATCTATGGAAGGCCTTGGCTAACAAACTCCAGTTATGTTAAATCAATGAATCTTATTGACCACAGAATATCTCCTAGTTACCTAAAGAAAGTGAAATTTAATCTATGAAGCATGGTTAGTGGTAGCCAGATTGCTGAAACGTAGAGCTATGGAAATATTTGTACAATGCCTTGCAGTATTCTTGGAGTGGATTGCCATTATCCTCAAATTTGTTTGCACATCAATAAATGCAACAATTGCCAATGCAAGTCATCACTAACTATTTAAAGGCAACTAGCAAAATTATTTCCTCATCTGGAGTGTCTAGGATTCAAACTGCTCACAGCATTGGGATGTATTATTATTTGCCCCCTATCTGCCTCTCTTGCACAGTGGTGATTAGGTTCAAATATTGCACTAAGCATTGGAATGTTAACTCAAACACCTTGACCTGATTCTCATGCAGGATTTGTCTGTTTGTGAGAAAAGCCACTTTGAGTCAGTGTTGACTCCTGGTAACTGCTCAGATTCATTCCTGCAGTTTTCATGGCAAAATTTTTGGAAATGTTTTGTCAGGGCACAGAGAGAAGAACTGGTCCAGGGTCACCCAGCTGAATTCATGTCTAAAGTGATATTAGAACTCACAGCCTCCCAGGTCCTAGCCTGGTAATCCTACATCAAACTTGGTCTCTCATAGTACTAAATCCAATTAAACAACAATAGTGGTTGGATCATACAACATGAAATGCCAAAACAAAATCACCTCTATCATGAGGCACACATGAATAGCAAAGGAGCTTCATATGGATGTATAGCAGAATAACAATATTTGAGTATAGAATATATGCAGAAATATGCAGATTAACACCAGAATTGCATAAAAGAGGAACAGAGGGGAATGATGGATACTTGCTCATCTATAAAATGAACTTGCCACATTCTTCCAATTTTAACTTCAGTGTCTAAAATTATGCCTGAACCTCTGATTGTTAAAAACCTTGACCTAAAGAAAGAATTCCATCACAGACAAAAGCCAAATTCCCAACTAAGCTATAATGGCCATCCTTGTGCCAATATAATGTAAAGAGTGATCCATTCTTGCAAAACATCTTTCATCTGGTGTTGAATGAAATTATCTAATTCTATTTGTCCTTAGAATCCAGGTCCCAATGTGCACCTGAACAGGGAAATGTTGAAAAGAGGCCACATTGTTTATTGGAGGAACAAAAATCCCAAGTCTGCAATTTGTGGAGGCAGATAATAATTATCTTTGTTGTTGGGCATTTAACAAATTCTGACCCTGTGTGCTCAATTTGGATTTCTGTTGGTACAACACAAGAATTGGATAACTGGTTCTTTTCACCTAATAGTTAGATAATTTTATATTGTTTCATCAGTTTCTACTCATATGACTTAAATATCAAACTTGGGTGCCTGAGAATAAATTTAATGCTTGCCCACCCACATGTTCCTCTTAAATTGTCAGCTAATCTATCATTATATCAGACCTTGCAGCTTGGGATTTCCCACTGAATTGGCATGCACTTGGTATGTCTTTCAGACTGAATTGCCTGCAGCATGCTTGCTTATATATACTGTAAGAGTATGACAGGGACAAGAAAGGGGGGGGGGGTGAGAGTGAGGCTATTAGGTGTACAAAAATAGGCAACTTTAAATGAATGAATCCTCCTGGTGGATGTCTGGTCTGCAGGAGAAGCATGTTTCTGTGGAGATGAGTTCCTCTGTAATGTTCACTTTCTGATAAAGACAGATTACAGACATGATAAAGGCAAAATACACTTATTAAATCAAATGCAAAGACAGTCCTAAGAAATCAGTATGGCGGATTTATGGCAGTATGGGTTCTGGGTCCACCAGAGACTTATTTAAATATTTTCCTTCAGGAATTCTTTTTAAGAATTAATATTGCCTATCCTGCAACATTTCTCTACCCCAAGTATGATACAGGATGAATATCCTGTAGAATATGTCCTATTCTTACCATCATATATAATATGTATGTAACATGTGATATTATAACATACTAGCTAATTTTTCTGTGTGTTGCATTTGAAAACTGCTTAACTGACTTGTGCAGTTCATTTCTCATCCCTTGTTTTAATAAGCATTCCATTTTAGCTTTCTCAAGCCTAAACATTGCAACAAATCATTACTAACTTTGTGAAAAACTTTGTGGCCAGCCGTTTCACCAATAGGACTTAGATATCACATAATAGAGTCACAAGATGGGTGACAAATAAATTGGATAAATCAATAAACCACAACTTGTTTAACCACAGATTATTGACTAAGCCATAATCCGTGGTTCACCTGTAATACTAAATGCAAAATAAACTAAAATTACAGATGGACCCAAACCATATCTGAACTGCAAAAATCTAGATAACCATAGAGGGCAGAAAAGAACCACATTTTTAAAAGCTCAAATTTCATCATTCTTTTCATTTCTGTACATATTGTGGGTATATATTAACCCTCCTAGCAAAACCTCTCACTCCTTTTATAAATTTCAATATTAAAAAGAATATATTCAATCCCATCTGTCTTTTTTAAAAAATTAAGCCATTCCCCACTTTTGTAGAAATCAGGAAAAATAGTACATATTTTCTAATATTCACTAGCACCTACAAGAAAAAATATCTCTAGAAAAGAAAATAATTCCATCAATGCTCAAGCAATTTCATAATTTCATCAAGATTACAATTTGTGAGATGATGCATCTTCCCCAAAAGCTTGATTCACATTTTAGTAAAAACATACAAATTTGTATGACTTATCTTGGGTTGATTTGTTTGGCAAGATTTCAGAAGTAGTTTGCCCTTGCCTGCTTCCTGGGGCTGATAGAGCATGACTGGCCCAAGGTCACCCTGTTGGCATTGTACTAAGGTGGAATTAGAACTCAGTGTCCTGATTTTCAGCTTAATGCCTTGACCATTTCACCAAACTGGCTCTTGTGTTATATTTTACTTTCTCTTGTCATAGAGAAGATGTATTATATGATATTTGAGGGCAACAAATTTAGTGTCTTTTATCAAAGAATAACAAGCTGTTCTCTCCCTGCCTCCAATCTTCTTGAAGGTTTGTGAGAGCAGTGTGTGCCTCAGTAATGATTTTTGCAATTACAGAAGTTAAATGTACTTCCTATAATTCCCAACCAGAGCCACAGCTCTTAGAGAAATATATTTGGAACAGAGAAACAACACCACATACTAAATCCTCATGCTACCTGGGCAGCTAAGTAACCATGCATCTTGCCATAAGTCAGTAGTATAAGAGGAAAATGTCAAATGGCTTTCCTTGAGGTATGTGCCAGGAAAAATGCACTACTGTTCTAAAATGACATTCAGCGAGTCTCCTTGAGCCCCACAGTGTGAATGAAGGAAATGGACCTTTTCCACATTGTCACACACTTTGTGATGTTTTGGGAAAGGTGGCAGATGACTATAGTGATCCAAGTTTAGGTTCATACTTGATCATAGATCTCACTGGGTGATTTTGAGCTAGTCATTCTCTCCCGTAATTCAAATTACCTCACAGGGTTGTGCTATAAACATAATACAGGTAGTCCTCGTCTTACAACAATTTGCTTTGTGACCGTTCAAAGTTACAACCACACTGAAAAAAAGTGACTTATGACCATTTTTCATACTTATGACCACTCCAGCATCCCCATGGTCACGTGATTTACATTCAGATGTTTGACAACCGACTCACATTTATGACGGTTGCAGTGTCCCGGGATCATGTGATCACCTTTTACAACTTTGTAGCAAGCCAAGTCAATGGGGGAGCCAGATTTACTTAACAACCGTGTGACTAATTTAACAACTGCAGTGATTCACTTAACAAATGTAGCAAGAAAGGTCGTAAAATGGGGGCAATACTCCCTTAACAACATCAATTTTGGGCTTACTTATGGTCGTAAGTCAAGGACTACCTGTATTAGGAAGACGTCCATTTATGTTAAGTTCCAAGGGGAAAGTCAATGCCTCAACTACAACTACTTTGATGCTTCAAAAGTCACTGGAGGAAATAGATTATCTGTAACTTTTTAATCAGGTTTCAGACTAGATATATGATTGAGGTAGGGAAGATGACACTTGGAGATGACCTTTTGGCTGGACCAGAAAGAGGTGGTGCACCTACCTTCTGGTCATTCCTCAGCTCTCCATGGGTTTTGATACAGAAAGGGTGTCAGAGTAATTCTTCTTCACTGAGGGCTGGTTCCAGATGGTGGGGGGGAGGGATCTAGTCCTAAATCTCTGCTTAATGGGATTCTTCATGGCTCTCCACTGTCTCCACTGCTATTTAATATCTACATCAAGAGTACATCATTGCCTGGGCCACACTGACTGAAGAGGAATTGTCTTGGGTGGAATGTAAAATATATAATATAGTTAAGGTATATAACTGTCACTAAAAATCCCAAAATAATGGGATGACCTTACGGGGCTGTATTAGTAGCTAGGGTCTAGGGTCACCTTCAGCCATGCCTGATCTACATGAAACCATTGGATGGTGTTATCTATAAGAATGGGATCAAGTATCATTTATGGTTCAGGTTTGTCACAGTGTGATAGAACAAAACTAATAAATTTTGGCTTACAAGGATGACAATTGATGCAGAGAAATACAATAGTGGAGGCTTTTATGCTTTCTTACTAAAAATAGTGATACTATTTATAATAACTATTTACAACAGGTGTGTATGCACAATCCCAGCTTTCACCAGGTGTCAGGTTTCCTCCTAAGTCTCCCTCCTCAAAGCTATTCCCTTCTCTCTCTTCTGTCGAATGCTTCACTTCCTCCCCCTCTTCACTACATCTCCATCCCCTGTTTCTGAGGTTATGAAGAGAACAAAATGAAAGGAACGTTCTGGATTTATGCTTGCGTGTCAGCAGAACCTAACTCTGCTGAACATCCTCCATTGGGGATGAACCTTTCTTGGGGACTTCTGCCCAGTTCTTCTCCAGAAAACCAGGGCTTTGTCAATGATAGCTGATTCCTTCCTTCCCATCCTGTGCCTCGTATGAAGATGTTGTCTGTAGACAGCCAAGTTCCTCCTTCCCATCTTGGGTAAAGATGTCCTCTTTCAATGATTTCTCTTCCTTTCCTCCAGGGAAGCCACACATTCTTCTCCTTTTCTGGCCTGGAACCAACTGCTCCACACACTCATATAACTTCACTCTCCAAATTTTCTCTCCAGACACTCAGTAGCTCAAGTCACTCAGTTTTGGACAGACTTTTTCATTCCTCTCTCTCCCTCTCCCCCTCTCTTTCTAATTTTGGGTCAGATCGGCAGCATGTCCTTCAGCAACTGAGGAGGTGGATATCCCGTTAGAATTCTAATCCTCAATATATCCAATTGGATCAATGAGATTGTTGCCTTCAAATCCCCATGCAATAGCACTGGCTATCAGAGAGGTTAGCTCATCAGCCCATGTGACAGCACAGCTACATTACAAGGCTAGAGTTGAGCTTCTTCTCCCCTTTTCTCTCTCCACTGCTGGACTCACAGAAACAGCAAAGAGTTTATATGTTCTCAATATGCATATTCATTAAAATACTGTTGGCATCATGAATAGCCAAGACACATTGTTTTATGTAACACACACATTTCTATTCTAGAAGATTAGAATTGAATTAGAATAGAATAGGATTAGGTAAGAATTACAGTGGTACCTGCCTTCTGGATAGACATTCTCCTTTTGTCTGTAGTCTTTGACTTTTGACCTGGAACTTAATCATTGTTCAAAGTTACAACAGACTCAAAAATAATTACTCGCTATTTTTGAGTCCATTGACTTACTTCTTCAAAATCCCAGACCCTTGCCCCCTCTGCAGTCACATGATCACATTTTGGGCAACTTGGCAACTGTCTCGCATTTATGACCAAAGCATCTTGCAGTTTTGTGACCTTTTTTGTCATTTTCCAGTAAAAACCAGCAAAAAAATGCCCATTGGATAATCTGGATTCAAACTCAGGAGAGGTAGGTTTGGACAGGACAGGACATTTCACAACTGCATTGGCTTAGCAATCATGGTAAGAACAGTCATAAAATCAAGTCCAATTGCATGGTGACTCAACCTACACCTGCAAACACTTACAACCAAAATTACAAGCTTAACTGTGGTCGTAAGTCAAGGGCTGCCTGTAAAGTGGTTCTGTCGAATGCCAAGGTAACTAGAGTTTACTTCAGGATAATTCTTCAAGGCCATTTAGTTCTTATTACTTCTGTATAACCTGATCTTGCTTCCTACTTTTCCTTTATTAACTAGTTTTCATTTGCATTGTACATGGACTGCCTTGAAGACCAAACAGAAGACCAAACAGAATGCAACAGAGTAGGTAGCTATAGGCGCACAAAGGTATGGCTATGTAACACCACTATTTTGTGAGCTAATGTAATGGACTGTGAGAATAATCTTGGAAGACAGGAGGGAGATACACAGCATTCTAAAGTCAGCATTCTAAAAAGGGATATTGCAGCCCACAACAGGAATGGGGATGGAGAAAGCATTTTGGAAGGATCTTGGGACCTCTCTAGTTCTCTGGAAAGGAACTAGAGTTTTGTTACTGTAACCCTAAAATAAAAGTAGCACGATTACTCATGGTTTTGTTTCTCTGCCTGGACTACTCAAAGGACAGACATCTGCACTTATTTCCTATAGGCTCCTGGATGTTATTCCAGATATTGTTTACCTATAGGTTATAAAGCCCTATGTGGCCTAGCGCCTGGTTATTCGCAAGCCAATCTACCTCCAATTGTTTCTACTCATCCCATGAGATGTGACAGAATGGCTGTGTTTTGCATCTCTACTATGCAACACTGCCACCTAGTGAGACTTGGAAAGCATGTCTTCCTTGTCCCACCCTCATGAGACTCAAATGGCCCCAACCCCATTGGTCTTCTATAGGCCTTGAAAAACCTATATTTTCGGCTCAGGCATGACATTGTAACTGTTTCAGGAACGTAGACATGGTTGCAGTTTGACCTTGATTGTTTTATTGTATTATATTTTGTAGGTTTTATGTTTACTGGTCATGCTTGCTTTTTCATCCTATGTAGGCTCTTTAGTATCACAAGTCATGAGTTGGGCAAATAACTTCAATCCATAAGCAGACTAATTACAAACATCTGGCCACACATCTTAATACAAGCTGGGCAATACTTTTCAGAAGGTTGTCCTGTGCAAAGCCAAAGCTGGAACTCTTGATTGAGGTGCTACTTTCGTATTCTGTCTCCTCTTATGTTAGCATGAATGCACTCTTTCTTCTTTGTTACATGATTTCAGGAGGCTGCTGCTACTGTAGAGCAATCAATATCAAGCTCCCTAAGTCAATCCAGACAATGTCTGGCTGTTGCTCAGTCTGGCATCAATTCCTCTGACCTTCATCACTGGCCATTCTTGGTCAGTGAGGTGTAAATGTGGGGAGGGAGTATTTCTCCCATCTGTTCTAACTGAATGGGACCGATATCTAATTCAGTCACTAGAGAAAAGGTACGCTGTAGTATCAGAAAAAATTAAATTGGGGAATAGATTAACCTCTCAATTTTATTATTGTTCTGTTGGCAAAACAACACAAAACAATTTTGTTTATGAGAGAATGTGTGGTTGTTTGCTTCAAAAACCAAGGCTGAACAAAATTCCTACCTTTCTGCAGTGACCAACTGCCAACCTGACATAGCTGCCTGCTGAATGATGAGGCACCCATCATGGAAAAAAAAGTAGGGAATCCTAATTTAATATCATGTATAATGCTTATTTTCAGAAATTCAAACACAGCATAACAGCCAACTATCTTTTACCCATATTCAAATTATGTCCCCTATTAATGAACATATCCATATTTGATCCATAAAAGCAGTGAAAGTTCTTAAATAATGTTATTCATTCTTAATTAATTGAAATGAATTCTCATCCATCCAAAATTATAGTAAGGGTAATGAGATCCAGAAAGGAGCAATACAGCAGGATAAGTGAAAGGAGGTATTGGCATTTAGGCTTATTAACATGGAGAGACAGACCTAGATGTTTGGTTGAGTGCACGTAGTCTATGCCAGTCTGCCAATGAAATGGATTTCAGTTATTTCTGGATACATTCCTCCAAAGAGGTTTGTGATGTTTTTCATCAAAGGTGGAAAAAATACAGCACACTTTAATTCTTACCCCATGAAAAAGTCCTAGAGAAATCCAAAACTTGAGAAATCCAAGCCTAATAAAGAGATTACATAATTTTGGTTACCATTGCTTTTTTTTAACTGTTTACAATACATTCTATTTGCAGATGAAAAACATTATAATTAATGTGAAGAAAAAACTGCTCGTTTCCAAGTCCTATTACTTTCAACTGTTAGGTAATGTTTTGTAGTTAACTGGTTTTCAAAGTAGTGCACCAATAAACATTACTTTCTACATTTCTGGATATAAAGATTGCTGTCTTACTTTGCTTCTATTCTCTGCCAGGCCAAGTCACCTGTACATATCAATGGACAGGGCAGCATCAATTCTCTTTACCCCTAAATGCTAATCAGGAACTTCTATTTTGGGATTAATTTGGGACTTCATTATTGAAACAGCTGGTTTATACATTCATACATACTTTTTTTTTTTTTTGCTTCTTCCCATCCCATTGCATCAGGAAGGGTTTTGGAAAACTCAAAAGCTTATATCACCCTGTCAGCTCATTTGTTTGTTTGTTGGTTGGTTGGTTTTATCGCATTTATATGCCGCCCCATCTCCCGAAGGACTCGGGGCGGCTCACAGATAAAAGACATAACAATAGATTA
>JANHFM010001503.1:184093-196544 GCA_032468115.1 Grayia smithii | reverse complement strand
CAGAGAACAAGGTGGCTGGATGGAGTCACTGAAGCAGTAGGCATGAGCTTAAATGGACTCCAGAGGATGGTAGAGGACAGGAGGGCCTGGAGGAACGTTGTCCATGACTTCGCAACTAACAACAACAATTGACTTTGCACCATTGATTGATTTTACAAATGAGAGATTTATTTGTACCACACATAAAGATCTTATTGATTGATTGACTGATTGATTTTATTGTGTTCCTAGACTGCCCATTTCCCTCAATCTTAATTAACGGAACAATTCTAATTAGCAGACATTCCATCACTTCCAAATTCCTGCCACTTGAATTATGGTAGGAATGACGAAGCACGTATTCTTTTCCTTCCTCCTCCTCCTTTTTAAACCCTTCCCTTTAGAACCAAAGAAGTTTCAGTTAAATTGATTCAGAGTTCTGTCAAAAAAAACCCACACCAAGGCTGAGGGGTGGGATGCATCCATAAATCAATAGAAAGATTATTTTAAATGGGGCAATAGGAGATTACAAAAAAAACGTATACACATGAGATTTCCAATGATTATTTTCCCTGAGCTGTGGAAAAAAAATAGCCGTTTTTCAAACCAGTTGATTGGGGTGGGTGGGTGGGACTGAGGCATGGATGTCTTTTAAGAGATCTGCCAAAAGTTGAAGGTGGATTGTTCATTCTTGTTAACATGTTTTCTAAGCAATAGCGGATGACAAATAATCAGGAATTCACTCAACTGTCAAACTACACTATCTTCAACCAAATACTTAGTAGGTAAGAAAATCTCATATACCTATTTTTTTCCTGAGGGCTTGGAAGGTCATTTTTGCTCAGTTCTTGATCAAATGTATTTTCTGCCTCTAATGAATTCAAATGACCAGCCAGATTTCTTTTCCCCAAGATGCTATCAGAAGAAGCAAATCCCTTTGTTCATTCCTTAACATCCTACATTTGCAGAATGAAGCCTATAATCTCCAAAGCTTAAGCCATCATAGAATCATTGTTCCAAGTTCTTGTGTGATTTCTTTGGACAACACTACATTTTTCAAAACATCCACTTCAACTGTCCTTGGTAGGATACTCCAGCAAGACATCTGACATACTAGGGAGAGACACTATGCTGTTTGCAGTGGATAACTTTTAAATTAGGCATTTGGTTCCAGGATAAGGTTTGGGCTCATGAAAGAAAAGAACAGCTGCTCTAATTTCTTCTCTCAATGCAGAGCTCCCGAATCAGCCCTTGTAAGTGGGGTTATTGGCTTCTATTGACTGAAAGGTAGCAGTGATTTACAATGTAATTTCCAAAACTGATAGGGTGGAACAGAAATCTCCATGTCTTCTCCACACAGAAAGTGGCAGAAAGAATGGATTTTTACCATTATAGCAAGCAAAACTGCAATTTAATGCAAGTAGTTTTTAAGTTTCTTTGGAAGCAATGGACATAAGATGATTTTTCCAGATAAAACTATCACTGTATTTGATTATGGTCGTAGTAATAAGAACCACACATCTTTGCTACAACAAGCCTATTTAGTTTTTATTTTATTTATATCTCATCTTTATTATTTTTATTAAAAAAACCTCAAGGTGGTGAACATATCTGATACTCCTTCCTCCTCCCATTTTCCCCACAACCCCCCTCTGAATTGGATTGGGCTGAAAGAGATTGACCGGCCCAAAGTCACCCAGCTGGCTTTCATGCCAAGGCAGAACTAGAACTCATGGTTTCCTGGTTTCTAGCTTGGTGCCTTAGCCACCAGTTCAAACTGGGTCTTTCTAGCAAACAAAGGAACAATATAATCAAGCTGGTTTGGGAAGGAAACTGAATATGCAATCATCAATACGGGAGTGAAAAGGCAAGTCTAAAATGTGGCATTCCCTGTTAGTGCAGGATGTTTTATGGATAATGTCTCTATAATGAGTGACGAAAAAGCAATGTGCCTGTATCATATTAGATCACAAACTGGCAACCTTGGGAAATGGTGATACATTTAAAATATTAAGTATCTGGTTTGTATACTCACAGAAGGTCTGCTCTTATCTCCATTTGAAAGGTTTGCATTTATAAAGCAAACTTACAGAATTATGAACTTGTCTTTGGTAATATTGCCACTTTAGAAACTGTAGCATCTAAATTATTTTGAAGTCCAAATCATGCATATTCTTAATAAAGATTATGCCTTTTGGAAAAATAGGTGTACTCTCTAGAATTGCCATTTTTTCTATCTCCATATCTCAACCAGCCTATAAACTGTCCAGCATTTGGCTTTTGACTCAGGATACAACCTGAAATTTGGATGGCATGAATAGTTGTGGTATAATAAAGTCCAGGTTAATGTGGACTTCAAAAATCTCTGTATGTTAGACATGCCATATTGAGAATATGGAATAGTTATAAACCCAGGTTGTATCAAAAAAGCACCTTTGTGGACTTTAGCACAAGAATCATTTTATAGTTTAGTAGTAATAGGCAAATACAAATGGCTAACTCCTAGGGAAGGCAGAAGCTAATTGAAAAACTAAATTTCATTTCCTTTTGAATTCTGCACAAAATGACCCCACCCTAATGAATGTTAAGGAGCAGAAATGTTGCTGATTGAGATGAGGTGAGATCTTGGTAGTCAGAGTATAAGTAGAAGAATGCAGATGGTGTGACTGTCCCACAGTCTGTGTGACAGTCCCTCAGGACTGATTCCTCAGTCCCTCAGCAGTTAATGCCACAGCTTATTCTTGGCAGACCCTCCCAACTCCCCAGGAACTTTGGAAGACAGAAAAAAGAATAGCCTCACAGATCCAATTCTAAAGAAATTCTCAGTGGAAGAGCTGTGCACTATGACAACAGTCTTAACTGGGCTTCATCTAAACCAGGGGTCCCCAACCCCTGGGCCACAGCCCACTATCAGGCTGTGGCCTAATCTCAACCAGGTCACGGGTTGGCACGCACATGTGCAACTCAACTTGCGGAAGCGGTGGGCAGGTGCACCTGTTCAGTACGCGCAACTCGACTCTCGCATGTGGCGGGCCGGCACACACATGCATGCACAGCTGGACTAAGTGGCAGACTGGCATGCATGTAAATACATGCGAAGCTCAACTCAGTGAAGTTGTGTGTGCAGGCGCGGCCTGGTTCCCCTTCCCTCCCAGCCAGGCCACCAAGCCACAAAGGTTGGGCACCGCTGATCTATACAGAAAATTCCTGCATTGTAAAATGAATACATACATATGAACACTATGAAACCATAATGTGCTGAGTTCTATTTCTACAAAAGGTCATTAAGGAATGTGCAACCATTCAAGGATTTGATCCTTGGCATAAGAAAACATAGCCTATTAAAAACAGGAACTAAATTTGAATTATGTCTGGTAGAGAAAAAAATCTCCTAATAATTACACCATTATTATAGAATGTGGGATCTTCAGTCCCTTAATGTATGTGGCAATCATACAGAGGGAACATTTATTAAGCATATTTTTATGCTGTCACAATAAAAAATGACTTTCGGTGACTCACATAAAAAAATACAATATAAAACAGGTTGATAGTGACCTCACAATGGGAGTCAGACAGTGTCACTTCTTTCAGAATTGTTAAAGCTTGACCAGGGCAGAGTTAATTGTCATAAGGACAGCTGCTGTGTAACACCACAGAAATGAAGATTGGGAAAAGGCAGACAGAATTAAGGAGGAGAAATGATCCGTATATGCGCCATATAGTAAGTACTTGTTGATCCAGTTAGCATCAAGAAAAGGATGTTTCTAATGTAATTGAATATAAAATTCGTTTTTTATTATATTTTTCAAATAGGATTCAGCAGGATTAAGAGGTTTTCCATAAAAAGTACAATTAGATAAAACCAGCTACCCTGTTTTCCCCAAAATAAAACTTCCCCTGATAATAAGTCCAATCGGGCTTTTGAGCGAATGGCAATAAGGCCAAGGGCTTATTTCAGGGTTCAAAAAAATATAACAGAGGGTCTTATTTTCGGGGAAACATGGTAATTTTTTTTAGTGAGACTTCTGCAGTGTGGTAAAGAATATAGTTTAATGTCATAAGGATGTCAAAGCAGGTTAGACTGAAAAACTTAAAAATTTGTGTGAGGAAGATGTTTTAACACACACACACACACACACACACAAAACCATGATCATTTGATCCACAAGAATAGATACTAACTTTGTTTCAGGGGTTTTTATTAGAGAATCTGAAAGTTTTATCTCAGAACAATTACATAATTATCTCCATATGCCATTTTTAGGAATATTTTGAATCAGTTTGTACACGCATATACAACAACATGATCAGTACTGAGTATTACTGAAATCAGTTATCTGATTTTGTTCTAAACTACCCGTTTCCCGTAGTCTTGCTTACGTTGGTAACATGGAGACTTCCAAGCAGAAGATTGACGTGCACTGTTCTGCATTGTAACTACAGTGGGCTTTTGAGAACGTGCACATTAATACTGTAGCAAATTATTTGAATATCTAACAGACATAAAAAGGATCATTTCCTCATATGAAAGTCTGAAAATCTGCATAAATATAGTGTGTAAAATTAAATTAACACAATTTTTTTTTCAACTCGACTTGTAAGAATGCCCACATAATTCATATACACAAATATATATATTATTTATACTGATATTTTGTTAGTGAAATATTCTGTTTTGTACATTGATTCTGTATTTATTTACCAGTAAGAGAATGACTGTGTGGCCATACAATATTCACTGGTCAGAACTGGTGTTTGTTACCACATGCAAGCAGAGATTTTGTTTACTACTGTCAATGTTGCTACAGGAATGTGAATTTTCCACAAGATTGTGACTGAATCGGTATAAATACTTTACATTATCACGGTTAGAACACCCTCCTCCCGAAACCTATTTAAATCTTAGAACACAAAAACAGTAGTATTTGGGACTGGTGACAAGTTAATTGAAATGCAATCTTTAGGTAGTCTGTAAACTCTGGTTAGAGTGCCTAAAATACAATTCCTTCATTTATTTATTTTTTTAACTACAGCATTATAGATCAATATGGCACAGGAACAGTCTTTTGCTACCTTGCAATCCTTTCAACAGGATTTTACAAAAAATACCACTTCTAATTCAGACGTATCCAGCCCAGCATGGCACTTGCTGATGATGAAATTCTGAACACAGAAATAACCCGCACAGCTTTAATAATGAACGTTTATCTATTCTACAAAGTTTATAGATGGGAGTTTCCCAATATCATATACTGATATAAGTTATACCTCTACGGAGCCTGTTTCTATGCAGCCAAAATGGCATTATACATTGTCAAGGTTTAGAGTATAAAATATTTTTGGAGGGAAAAAACCCACAGATACAGACAAAGGGATAGGATATCCTCTAAAACAGCCCTATTAGGACTGAGCATAACAAATGTCCATAGAATGCAGACTCATCATTGGAAGGAAAACATGAAGAACTAGAGGACAGAGGAGGAACAGAATGGGGAAACAAACATCTGGAAAAGGTGGACTCCCCATGGCAACACTTCATTTGGTAACACTTTAGTCCAAGCAGTCCTCATGGCAAAACCAAAATTTCATAGAAAGATAGCCACTGACGCTATCAAATGTATTACAAGGTAGGGTTCTTTTGGAGGGAAGGGGAAATCTTATGAAATATTCTTCAAAGGTTCTTGTTTCAGGATGCAGATTAATTCTGGGAAATTACAGTAGAGTTGTTGGTCTTTCCAAAGTCAAGGAAGCCCAGGCAAAAAGTAATATAAAATACGAAGGCAAGTCAAACAAGACTAAACATTTCAAGAACAGAAACAAGTGTTGTGTTTATAATTCAGATAAAGACAACCATCATGTTAAGGGCAGTGCTCTTGGATTTTAAAATCATTTGCTTTCTTCTGAGAAGGAGAGTCTCATTTGGAAAAATAAAGTACAGTATCCCCCCCTCGCCCCCAAAATCCAAGCTCTTCAGCCGAGATTTGCTACCTGACACTAAGCAGAAGAGATCCCATCTTCCAATCTTCAGTGAATTATCATTGCAAAGACCAAAAAATAAAAAATAAAAAAAAATTAAAAATCAGATGGCCTCAGATTTCAGTTTGTGCATTGGAGCTTTATACCACTGTTGCAGGCCTGCGGTCCATCTCTGCCTCTAGCTTCACCATCTGCTGCATCTCCTTGGCCTGCAAAGCAGGAGAATTGGGCTGTTAGCATGATTGAATGTGGAGAGGAATGAGACAATACATCTGAGTCTACTGTAGGTTCTTGGAGCTGTAATTCTGTGTTATGGAGGGAGGGTTGTGATAAAAAAAGACCAACGTTCAGAATCATCCCACAAATCAAAGGAGAGCCATACAATATTCTGTGGTGCTTCCTGAATGAGATACTGAATAAATCAAGTCTAAAGTATTTATTTATAGTAGGCAAATATAATTCTTCACTGATCAAATAAAAATCTAAGTATTTAGGGCAGATGCTATTAATATGATTCCTTTTGGAAAACTTCCCTTCATATTTTTATGGCAAATGAATCCCATTTCAAGTCAAAATATAATGCCAGGTACACTATACAGATTCTAATGGTCCACACTTTCATGACATCATCCTGAGAAGCCACATTAACTTGTGGACCCAACTGGCCACATACCCACTGCCTTTGTCACAGTGGCATAGGTAAGCAAGCAATGAAAGTGTCCCACCCTTGGCAGAATAAGCCATACATTTCTCCTAGTTCATCTATCTGAATACAGGTAGTTCTCAACTTACAACAGTTCATTTAGTGACCATTCAAAGTTAGAATGGCACTGAAAAAATGTGACTTATGACCATTTTTCATAGTTACGATCTCTGCAGCATCCCTATGATCATGTGATCAAAATTCAGATGTTAGGCAACTGGTTCATAGTCATGACCTTTGCTGTGTCCCAAGATCATGTGATCACTTTTTGGAACCTTCTGACAAGCAAAGTCAATGGCGAAATCAGATTCACTTAATAACCAGGCTACTAACTTATTAACTACAGTGATTCACTTAACAACTGTGGCAAGAAAAGTTGTAAAATGGGGTAAAACTCATTTAACAAATGTCTCACTTAACAACTGAAAATTCGGGCTCAAATGTGGTCATAACTCGAAGACTACCTGTATTTATTTTGAACCTCTCTGTCTATGTCCAAGTCCGATAGCAAGTTTTATGTTCCTTTTTTGTGTTCAGGAATGTTACTTCACTATTTTTCCCATATCCTTTTCCCTTTTGCCAGCATACTGCACAGTTTTGATCTCCTGTCAGAAAATAATTAGTAGATACAAAATATGTTTGGTATGGCTCCAAATGAGCCAGACTGCTGGTAACTTTTCTCCATTAGGAACATTATTTTTGAGAAGAAATGTAGGACTCTTATATCTACCAACACACTTTGGAATTGACTGTGCTACAATCTATTTTTTCAAGTATCCCAAAGATCTATGTTTTAGTTGGAAAGAATGTGTTAACAGTTTAGTCCGCTAACTTGATTTCTGGAAAAGCATAAACTGCACAGTGTTAGGTTATGCTGTCTTTTTTTCACACGTTTTCCTGTTTATTGTATTAATAATGTTAATAATAATATTCATAAAATTAATAGTGGTGATGTTACCTGCCTGCCTCGAAACTATTTCGGTCACATGATGTATCTGGTAGCATTGTTTTTCATGAACAATTGACAGCGCCTGAGAATTAAGTTTCTATATTACAATGATTTTCATTTTGTTTGGTTTATCTGTTCATCCCTATTGTCTAAACCAGACTGATCTGATTTGAAAAACAGGAGCTCTTCCTGTACTTCTTGGAGCCCTATTATAAGACAGGTTGCACAGTGTTTTAAACAATGGTTCCCAAAAAAGGGACAATTGCTACTTATATAAATCATTTATAATTTGATCACATGCTTCAGACACAATAAAAATATGCTGAAAATAATGACAACAAAGTCAGAGAAATCTCAATGGGGCAAGTGTGTTTGTACCAATGTTACAATATTCACTAGTGCTGGGCATACAAAATGGAAATTAATAATTTATTTTTGGCCCTTTCAAGTTAGCATTGACTCCTGGCAACAGCCTAAACATGTTTATACAGTTTTCTTGGCAAAGTTTATTCAGAAGTAGTTTGCCTTTGCCTCCTTCCTAGGGCTGAGAGAGACAGAGAGAGAGAAAGAGAGACTGACTGGCCCAAAGTTAACCAGCTGGTTTTGTGTTAAGATGGGAGTAAAAGTCACGGTCTCCCAATTTGTAGACTGAACTGAGAAGACAATGTTATAGTTATGAGTCTGAATGAGTTTCAGGCTTCAAAAAATAGCCTTGTCTGCTAGATCTAAATCATGTTACCCATTTTGGCCTGGACTCACATCAGATGTGAAATATGGAAAATTGAAATTGTTGATGGATGATTGGATGATTGGATGACATTTGCAAGCAAAAATGTTGACACATTTTCCCCAAAATGTGATGACCGAAGAGTCCCTGAAAAATTTGTTCCTGCACCTAGGCGGTCTCCCTCCCGCCCGGCAATATATTTGATTTGATTTTCAACAAAAAGTGAGAATTGCCTACTTTGAATGAATTGACATAGTCCAATTTCGTACAGAATTTGACCAATTACAATGCACAGTATAAGAAACTGTCACTCATGTATGACGCCTATGTTTAGATGATTCATAATTGTGGGCAAATTGTTTTGTATGAAACCTAGACATGAATAAGACTCTACAGGTGCAAAACTAAGAGATGTATTTTATAAGAAACAGCCAACTGAAATTTAAAGCCTACAAATATAATTCCAGCTTTTGGGGTCTCTAGTAGTGTATACACAGGCAACATGATGCACGCCAACAGAATTCTTGGAACCTTCTCAAGTACCAAACAGATTTTAAATCAAGGCAATCAAGCCAAGTCATCAAATGATATCTATAAAGTAGTAGTAGCTTGGTCAGGGTACATAAATCCTACCTTGAATTTGAGAGACAGCATGGCAGGATTTCAAAAGCTGTTTGTACAAAAATAATAACATCAAAGTTCAGCAACACAATGAAGCAAATAAAATGAATGAAAAGTGAGATGACAACAACATATAAATGCAAGAAAAAGGGTTATTCTGTTCTGGTCTAGTCTGTGTCTGGCTTTCTCTACTTTCACCTTATTTTAAAAATGAAGAAAGAGAAACTCATCAGATCTTCAATGGGTATACCTATATTCAAGGTATAGATTTCTAATACAATTTGCTAATTTTTGTTTGAGCTTGATAAAGTTGAGTTAAATGAGAGGGGAAAAAATTAACGAAACCAGTAAATAGTTTTTGAGTATGTCAATAATGAAGGAAATGATGTGGAAATAATTTTCAGAATTATAGCAGAAATGATGAAAATTATGAAAAGCAGTTTCATAACATCATACCCATCTACATAGCTATACAATAGTACCTTAGTACTCAATGTTAATTGGATCCAGGAGGTGTGATGAATACCAAAAGTGACGAGTACCAAACGAATTTTTCCCATAAGGAATAATGTAGTGAGTCACAAGGTAGCCGACACTGAGAAGTTCTAGCTTGTGCATTGAGTACCAAATAAACAACGAGTACCGGGACATAATTTTCGTATCAAAATGGGTTGAGTACCAAATTTGATGAGTTTCTAAGTAGTTGAGTACCAAGGTACCACTGTATCATCTTTGAGTCACAGTTAATTCCTAACAGCTACCTGGACACATCTACGCAGTTATGAAGTTTTCTAGCTAAGATTTTTGAAAATGATTTTTCATTTCCTTCTTCTTAAAACTGACAGAGAGTGATTGGCCTAAGGCAGCAGTCCCCAACCTTTGTGGCTTGGCGGCCTGGCTGGGGGTGGGGAAGAGATGGGAATTGAGCCTCGTGAGCGGTGGATCAGCGTGCACAGACGTGTGCGCAGCTCAACTTGCACCAGTTAAGCTGCACATGCCATGCAAGTGCACTGGCTGCCAGTTGTATGAGTTGAACTGTGCACGCATGTGCATTGGTCCGCTGTTCATGTAGCCCAGTTGCAAATAGGCCACAGCCCAGTAGTGGGCCATGGCCCACAGGTCAGGGACTGCTGGCCTAAGGTGTTTTTGTGCCTAAACTAAGACTATTTCAGGTTTCCCTGCTGCTAGTCCAGCCCCATAACATTATACCAAACGAGCACATGCTAATTCACTCTGCCCTCTACATGTAATAGAATATGACAGAAAATACGATTATTGCTCAATAAATTACATGGAACCTAGAGTAATTTCTAAAGATTCTGATTTTAGACAAACCTACATTTTTATGTCCCAACTTAAGAAAGAATGGTTTATTCACACCATACTGAATTCGACAAAAGAGGATAAAACTGATCTTTATCTGTCCTTGTTCACTTAGCATAGTTTTCCCAATAACTGAACTGAAAAACACATTTTTTTCTATTACAAAACTTACCAGTAGCTACATTTACATTCCCTTATGATAGTTTTTTTTTTTAAAGTAGGCAATCTGTATGTCCCAGATGTTCTAGATTAAAATTCTGATCATCCCTTGCCATTATCCATATTAACTGGGGCTCTGAAATCCATAAACACCTGAAGAGCAGCAGGCTGCTTCTCCTTTGTCTGTCATAGTAGCAATAGTAGAAGCAGTAGTGAAGATGCTTGTAGATTGGCTTTGCTTTCACTAAGAGAGTATCACATACTATGTCAGAGTCGATATTGAAAAGAGATTGTGGTGAAACAACTTCAGTTCTGTCTAAATGTCTGCTTTGCATAAGATTAGCTTCCAGTAATACAGCACGTCTCTTTTAGTTTCTCTATTTCAGCAAGCAGCTACTGGCATCCTTTCATTACCTCTCAAAATGCCATGGGGACACAAAATGACATCGTAACAGGCACAGCTCAAAACTTCTCTTTTAGGCTACAGTTAACATAATGCTTTGGAGCGAAACTTAAACACGTCTACTTGGAATTTGGGGGTGGGCGTGGGAAAGGGACGTTGTGACTCAGTGGCTAAGACACTGAGCTTGTCAATCAGAAGGTCAGCACTTCAGCGGTTTGAATCCCTAGCGCCGCGTAATGGAGTGAGCTCTCACTACTTGTCCCAGCTTCTGCCAACCTAGCAGTTTGAAAGCACATAAAAAATGCAAGTAGAAAAATAGGGACAACCTTTGGTGGGAAGGTAACAGTGCTCCGTGCGCCTTCAGTGTTTAGTCATGCCAGCTACATGACCACAGAGACGTCTTCGGACAGCGCTGGCTCTTTGGAGATGAGCACTGCCCCTAGAGCTGGAAACAACTAGCACGCATGTGTGGGGGAACCTTTACCTTTACTTTTTTTCTTAGTACTGGTTCATAGATTAGCATGGTCAATAGCAGGGCTGTCAAACTCCTGACCCATGGGCCAGATGCGTCACGCGCTGGCCAGGCCCTTGCCCAGTTTAGCAAAGGGGAAAAGAGTCCTGATACATCATGTGATGCTGCCATGATGACGTGAGTTTGACACCCCTGGTCTGTAGATTATAAATGATGCACAGGGCACTTGTCAGGCTCAGTCTGATACTCATAAGAACCAAATAAGTCATAAGTTCCTTGCCTCAAATAAATCAATAACCAGTTAACAGGTCACACCTCACAGATTCCTTTCCCTTTTACAGCCAGGTGTTGGTTACCTGCTCATTTTGTTTCTCCAAAATTTCTAGATGCTCAAGTTGGACTTTCTTCAACTGATCCATTTCCTTTGATTGCTTCATTGCCAACTGTAAGCAAAACCAGAAAGGGGGAAAATGAAATAACTACATTATTTTGGGTTACATGGGATTTTCAAAGTAGTTCAAAATATTGCTTTCTAAAAGAACACTTGCCATATGGAACACAGCAAGGGGATATAATTAAACAAAAAAAGGAAAGTAAGGAACTTCCCGTGCTCTCTTTCATGTGATGTGAGCATTGTACAACGAAATGAAGGTGATCTTTAGCTTGAGGAAATGCATTAAGAGATTACTTTCTCATTTGGATACCCTGTGCTTTTAGGTGCTGTATATGAAATTACTATTGTGCTAGATAGAATATTCTCAATAAAATTTGAGTAAGATACCTATGTAGAGTGAGTATATTAGCATTCATTCAATTTCACAGACCATCTTAATTCTTTGTACTGATAGAATGACCCAAAGGAAAAATCCAATTCTTATAAGGACTTCAATGTTCCTCCAGGACTGTGTTTCTTTGAAAATAACATCAGGGCAGCTGTAATGTACCTGAACTGTCTACCCCACTGGGCTTATGTTGCTTTCTGACAAGGGCAATAAAAGGACTCAGTCATGTCACTGCATAGGCTACAAATGTCCTGTATCATCAAACATACAAAATACAGTGCCATGGAAAACATAACAAGTGGAACGTGATTACTTGATCAACCCATTTATTTGTGTCCTCATAATACCCTAAAT
>JANHFM010001503.1:156830-171400 GCA_032468115.1 Grayia smithii | reverse complement strand
TAATATTTTTCTTGTGTGTTGTCCTTCAAATAAGCCGAGATTTTTGCCATCTCTGCTATATTTGTTACTTTAAGTGTTCATTCTTCAATAGATGGCAACTCTTTTTTCTTCCAATTTTGCGCTGTCAAAAGTCTAGCTGCAGTTATAAAATTCAACATCAATTTAGTCTCTATCACAGTAAGTCCGGTGGTAACGCCTAGCAAAAACAATTGTGGTTCAAAAGATATTTTCTTTTTAAAGAAAATATTTATGTATCTATTAATAGATAAATGTCTATTTATCTAGTAGATATCTATTTATTCTGTATAATCCACCATATTTTGATCCAAAAACTTTAACTTTTCTACAAATCCACCAAATATGGTAATAGGTTGCATCATCTTGACCACCTCTCCAACATTGAGCCTTGTTTTTTTAAAGCATTTTTACAGCCTATTTGGTAGAATAGGCTGTAAAAAAAAATGCTTTTAAAAGTAAAAATTGAACCAATAAAAATTTATTTTTTTTAAAAAAAGTAAAAATTGGGTTCACTTTTTTCCTTGTTTTCAACCTCTAAAATCTAGGTGCGTCTTATACTCTGAAAAATGCGGTATATGTTATGATATATTATTGTTTGAGTGTTTTTGTGTCTTACCTTTCCATCTTCTCTTAAAGATGCTCAGATTCAAAACCCACCTGTGTCCTTATTGTGGAGGAAATAGGAAAAAAACTGTGGCGAAATAGAAATTGCTCTAGCGGTTAAAGCACCAGGCTAGAAATCGGAAGATCGTGAGTTCTAGTCCCGCCTTAGGCAACGAAAATCAGCTGGCTGACTTTGGACCAGTCACTCCCTCTCAGCCTAACCTACCTCACAGGGTTGTTATGGTGGGGAGGAAGGAAGAAGTATTAAGTCTGTTCTCCACTTTTGGTTGTTTATAAAAATAAAGACAGGGTATAAATTAAAACTAAGGGGAAGAACAAAAGGGTTAGGGGGCAGTTGATGGTTATAAGAACACTTAGTAGTAAATGAGTGAGAGAATCTCTATAGAGTAGGGGCTGAGGATGAGGTCTCTTTTCCTAGCCACTATTTTTCTAACAGCATCCAGCTAAACAAATATCGCAGTTAAGATCTAAGTTTGAACCTATTCTCATGTTTGACTTCTCGGTTAGACTACTGCAATGCCCTCTACATGGGCCTGCCCTTGAGGTGCACCCGGAGGCTTCAGTTAGTCCAGAATGTGGCCACGCGGGTTGTTACGGGAGCTCCCCATTACTCCCGTGTGACACCTCTCCTGCGCGAGCTGCACTGGCTACCGGTGGCTCTCCGGATCCGCTTCAAGGTGCTGGTAGTAACTTATAAAGCCCTACATAGCTTAGGACCGGGGTACTTGCAGGACCACCTTCTGCCAGTAACATCCTCCCATCGTCCCGTGCGTTCTCACAGACAGGGCCTCCTCAGGGTGTCATCAGCCAGACAATGCCGGCTGGCGACCCCCAGGGGGAGGGCGTTCTCTGTGGGCGCACTGACCCTCTGGAATGAGTTACCCACTGAGCTCCGGACTGCCCCCGACCTCCGCTCCTTCCACAGCGGCTTGAAGACGTGGCTGTTTCAACAATCTGGCTGATCTGATAAGGGGTTTTAATTTATTTTAATTGGTTTTTAATTTGCTTTTAATAGATATTTTTAAATGATTTAAAAATGTTTATTGTATTTTTTAAATTTTTGTGAGCTGCCCCGAGTCCTTCGGGAGAATGGCGGCATATAAATTTTATTAAATAAATAAATTACAATTTTTAACAGGTTTAAAAATCAAGTTGCCATCTTTGAGTAACGTGCAGAAATTTCATATAAATTCCTGTGTGCTCAGACTTAATGATAATGGAAACTCTTCTTTTCTCCCTTGCTATTTTACAATCATTCTAGAATACACTCCAAAACATGGGAGAAAAGCAAAGTGTCAGGCACCAGATCCTAACAACTCTTAACCACTTCTTCCCTGGAGTAAAATGAAAACCCTAATGGATTAAAGGCCAAGAAAAATGAAATCTTATTCTTAATTAATTATTTAATAAGGACATTTGCCTTTTCAACCGCAAAGGAAAACATCAGGAAACAAGTCATTCTCAAACAAGAGACTGCTAAACTGAAGCATAGATTTACCTTCATCTGTTTTAAGTCTTCTATCTTGATTTGAGGAATAAGATCTATACCTTAAAAATGGAGCGGAAAACAAGAGAATGAGCATATTTTCAGCATTGTTACTCATTTCAATGTCACGTTATTGGAATTATATACACTTGCTGAAAAGATATCCAGATTATTACAAAGGAGGATAAATATTTTCCCTGAACGCTTCATAGATACTCTGACTACCAATCAAGAGAAATATGATACAGCAAGTAATCTGAATGCAGTAGTAGTCTTCTCGATGTTTGCTTACCTTTCTTAATTTCGGCACCAGGTCCTGTACTGGAAATGGGATTTGATCTGACTTCAGAGCTAGTTTGAGGAGTAACATTTGCTTTAGCATTATTAATTTTCCCCTTCTTATCGTTCTTCGACGTGTCATTCGGAACATCAGCTATGTCACTCTGTAAAAAATAAGGCCTTTTCAAAAAGGATACCATGGGCAAATCTGGAAGGGCCAGTATGAAAAATTGCAAGCAGTCAAAGAAACTGAGATCTAAATCCAAGTGTCGAAGGGCAGGATGCAAGAAGTCTCAATGTCAATGACTGTCATTGATACATCTTGGCAATCATCATAATAACCAGGCCATCTAATTCCCTTTTTACCATTAGCCTTTTGCAAGGACAGTTAGGCAATGTTACCTTATGTGCTTCCCTCTGGTTTGAGCCAACTGTCTACATCTTCTCCTTACCACACATAAAACCCAAAGGCACAACTGGGTAAGGTAGAACAGCAATTAGAATCAAAAGAGACTAATCAGAGGAACAGCTGGGCAAAATCTCTTACTAAGTGGTAGTGTATGTATGTATGTGTGTCTGTTCCTAAAGTTTATGGTGTAATATTATATAAATTAATAGAATTTTCAGGAACTTGAAAGGAGTCCTCATGTATTTAAAATTAATATTGCCTATGTAGAACCCCCCTCAAATATGTCTTAAAGGAATGCTGAAAAAACTAAAAGATTGTGCATGACCACTAATAAAATATGATTGGAGTGTGCTTGTGTGTGTGTGTGTGTGTGTGTGTGTGTGTGTGTGTGTGTGTCTGTCTGTCTGTCTCTCTCTCTCTCTCTCTGTGTAGAGGGAATGGAAACCTGAAAAAGACCAGCTAGCAATAACAGAACCATTGCATACTAAAAAAAAATGTGACCATTTTCCTTGTTCATATTTATTATTAGCATGTTCTCCATTGCAATTCAAAAGCTTATGGACTTAGTATTCAAAGAATCTGAAATGACTCATATTGTTTAGCACAGAGATAGGCAACTTTTTATATTTAGTGGCTTAACTACTGTTAAGTTAACATTTTGGCAGCCATGATCATGATAGCAATGCAATGAACTCAGTTTTGGTGAAGGGTTGAATATATTGCTATTAGCATGTTAAGCCTCTTAGTAGCTTAACATGTTTGCTGGGCTTAATTTCTTCTTGGAAAAGCATATTGAAATTTGCTGCCAATTTTGGTGATACAATTTTGTGAGAGTTTGGGGTCATAAGGATTTTTCCAGACTGCTTACAAGCAGCGCTACATATGTTTTCTAGTCTAAACCCTGAATCACAAACTTAGCATTTCATCTTAAGAGGCAAAACTTATTTATTTATTTAGACCTAGATGCATCCCGATTCCAACTGACTCGGGTGGGTTGCACTGTCGAGTGACAGTACAAAAGCAAAACAATAAATATATATGTAAAACAAAAAGCATAAAGCAGCAATGACATATCTGATCATCAACCATATGGCATCAGGTACCCAACAAAGGGCTCCAACTCCCTAAATGATTATAGAAGAAGAGATCGGAAATTATTTGGTAGCATTTTTGAAAACTATTTTTATTTTAAGGCACAAGCTTTTGCGCTCCCTTCATCAGAGTGGCGTGAC
Organism: Grayia smithii; assembly: GCA_032468115.1. Lineage (NCBI taxonomy): Eukaryota > Metazoa > Chordata > Lepidosauria > Squamata > Grayiidae > Grayia > Grayia smithii. Next base: position 167,352 of record JANHFM010001503.1, on the reverse strand, counting down.
TGAAATAGGATTAAATTACATAGGGATGGAGAGGAGTAGCGAGAGGTAAAGCATGGTGATAAGGCAGATGAAGGTTCTATGGGAGACAGATTACAAGCGCCTTATCAGTTCACACTTGTAACGTATAAGAGCAAACTGTGTTTGTTCAGAACATCTGAAAGCAGGAATTCTATGAAGGTGAACTGTCTCACATCTGATTGAGGGGTTTGGTGGTAGTGGTGGTAGTTCTCAAATTGCTACATTATGTCCTGGAAAGCTAAAATACTCTGCTATAGCCCTTTCCTTGTTCTGATATTAAATTTGCATCTCTTATGCAAAGTCTCTCCTGTCTAGGTAGAATCCAGAGTGGTATCGCTGGGACACACTGGTATAAACTAGATTAGAGGAAGAGCACCAGAATTTTGCCTCCAGCCATATCCTTTGAAACTTACCTTCTACACTCCTGATAATATAAATAATGTTTAATTTTATCATGGTGAAGCAACAGAAAAGTCAACCAATGTTGTCTATCATTCTAATCTTTTAAATATTCTGCTAAAAGAGGCTCCTGGAAAAAAAAAATGCAAATCATTTCCATATCCAAGGTTAATTACTCCTTACCGTTTCAATTCCCATAGCTCTCATCTGGTCTGCTCTTTTCTCCATGACAGATAAAAATTTCTTTGGATCTGACAAGGCATCCACAATATCTTAAAAAGGAATTTAAATAAGTAGTCAAGCTATTTTCAACTTCAGATCCCTTTAAAGCCCGTCACCTAATTCCTACCAATGGCTCCGCTTAATTTTATCATGCATTACTGTCTCCCTAATCGTGAGAAGCGATAAAATGGAAAGTCTTCATAAATCTAAGAGATGCAGAAGCGTAAGGCCTGTAACAGGTTCCATCAGCTTAAGAGAAAAAATATGAAAAAAGTACACGCATGCACACACACACTCTTTTTTATGCTAGAGAGGCAAGATTTTGTTCTGAGCAATACATGTGATTATATGTGTGCGTGTGAATGTATATGTGTGAGAGCATACATGTATACACATACCCCAAACCGTGCTTTTTTCATATGTGGAAAGGCCAAACTTTGCCTTTGCATGATATAGAAATGCTTCTCCCCCACACCACCATATTTATCAGGGAATGATGTACTTTGCTGGACCTCTCTCTGACATTTCATCTCTAGTGGCTTTGTAAAATGTTCTCATTTCCGAAAACATAATAGGCACAAACACCTCACACAAAACCTCTTACTACAAACGGGTTCACCATCTTGCAATAATTCCAGAAATATGCCCAATATTCTACACACTATTCAAATTTTACTTCAATACACACAATCATAACATTATAGATAGAAGTAAAACAAAACTACTTGGATTTTACTGGGGGCAGAAGAGACTCCATTCTGTTTAATACCATCTCATTGTGTTGTTGTCCAACCAAAACATCTGACACATGTACACCTTTTCACTTTGTTTGCTAATATAGCTACCTTGAAGAATTAGGCATTGGGCAGATGGGGTAGAGGTTTTTTTCTCATTAAGTTCACCATTATTAAAAGATAAGGTTAAATGAGTGTTTTCAAACTTAGCCTTGATGGCTATTATACTAAGCTATTCTGGCTCTTTGGACTTGGAGAAAGAATGAGATTTTAAAAAATGTTTGCAGGTCAGAGAAATGGATAGACCATTCATTTTCATTTTTCCAGAGGGGTGAAAAATTCCCCAACAATTTTTCAAGGACAAGATTTCCCTATATTGGTGACATTCATACCATTACTTAAAAAAAAAAAAGCCAGGATATGTCTTTCCTTGGTTTAATGAAATATGGGAAGCTCTGAAGATCACCAAACAGTATTTTATTAGTTGTCTTAATGCCATCTGATAATGATAATCTTTCCAACTGCATATCAAATTGGGACCAATTGTAACTTTCAAAGGAATGCATTCCTTAGTTTAGGAGCATCAATCAATCAATCAATTTGTATGGCCAATAGCAAACAAGCAATATAGGCAAATTCCGTTTCCCACATGCCAAAAAACTTCTGTAAATGAGAAGCATGCCTCTTAGAAAGGGCACTTTCAGAGACCTATCTATCATTTCCAACTTTAATCCGCTAAAAGGCTTAATCTGCACTCATTTCAATGGGACTGGGGAAAAAAATGTGATAAATTCCCAGGTTCATTGCAAACTTTTCCCATTATTGTCAGCACATCCTTAAGAAATATTCAAGACTCTTGGATGGTTAGGTACCGGTAATTATCTTTGGGGGAGGGGCAAGGTCTACAGTAGCCGCAAGAAAAATATAAAGGAGATGGAACTACATCATATGTTAGGCTGAGCTAAAATACTCTGCTGGAAAGTTGGGCAGGAGGACAGAGGGTGTGCGTGAGTATGAATTTTTAAAACATGTTAAGCTGATTTTAATACTTGCATAAAGTTTCTGTGAGCTTCCCACCTCAATAGGTCATTACATGAATTATCCATTTTTGTCAGTCTGGCTGAAAGGCATAAAAAGTGGGCTGAGGGTTGATAGGGCCTAGTTTCTGAATTGTGCTGTAAAATGTCCATAATCCTTCCCAATTAATTTGCTCCAAATAAAATATATGATTGAAGCATTTACCTCCAAAACCATCAGGCACATAAGTTTTAAGTACAATGTTGCAGAAAACCGTTGGCAGAGACAATGGCTTGTTGCCTTCATTTCGAAGGGAAATGTGTCGATAGCCTGCCTGAAGCCCATCCAATGGCAATATCCTTTGACCAATCAACTTATTGTTGTCATCATAAACTGCTATCCTCAAGACTGCAAGATCGGGTAGAATCACCTAAGAAACCCCAGAATAAAGGTGGTTATTCAGGCTTATCAGACAGCACATTCCTGCCTTGTAATCATTGAAGAAATCCAGCAACCCCACCTGGAACAAGGTTCTAACAGATTGCCCCAAAGGGATGTTTGATTACATATTTACAATATTATTAGGCTTTCTTGAACAACATCTTGGGTGGCACTATGTGTTATTACACAGCATAGATTAGTAGTGGATATTGATTTATGTCTCTAATAATAGCCAATCAATGTTATTTAATTCTGTTACTTTGCTTTTCTTTCTAAAAATGAAAACTCAAGAAATTTGGAAGAATAAAAATTAATAGCAAGCGATTAGAATAAATGAATCTTCAAAGGATGGAGGTTACTTTAGTCTACTGAGTACTCAGTACTATTTTGGTAGCACAGGGCTGCTTTCCCCAAAGAGGTTCCCATTCCAAAATATCTACATTTTTATTAGCTATGCAATTCATCTGTGTCATGCACAGAAATATAATATTTGATGGCTGAAAACAAAATTTTCTTTCTTATCACCTTAGGAGGCAAGCTAATCTGAAGGATCTCATGCAGGAAAGAGATAATGTTCCAATAGAAGAGAATATGTATAATTCAAGGTTGAACTATGGAGTCCTTGGTGCTCTATGAATTTGGTTGTTAGCTTGCAGACATTTTATTACCCAACTAAGTAATATCATCAGCACTAGGGGTGTGGGGTTTGCTCCTTGTTTATATAGCAGCAGAAGGAAACCCAAAGACCAGAATAATTCTCCAGCAGCCAATATGCAGATAAGCAGGAATAATACCAGGTAGGGAGCCGCAGTGGCACAGAATGTAGTACTGCAGGCTACTTCTCTGACTACTGTTTGCCTGCAGTTTGGCAGTTCGAATCTCACCAGGCTCAAGTTTGTCTCATCCTTCCATCCTTCCAAGGTTGGTAAAATGAGGGCCCAGATTGTTGGGGGCAATAGGCTGACTCTGTAAACCACTTAAAGAGGGCTGTAAAAGCACTGTGAAGAGGCATATACAGTAAGTCTAAGTGCTATTAGACTTTCTATTGCTAAACAGAAATATCCTAATCAAGGAACTGCCAAGCAGAAAACCACATCTCCACTAACAATGGCGGGGCAAGCTACTGCACATGAACAGGGAGCAAATTAGACATTCACTAGCACTGATGAAGTTACCTAGTTGGGTAATAAAAAGTCTGCAAGCAAACACTCATCTAAGGGAGCTCCAAAGTCCCCATGAGTGATAATGTTTCTAACAATCAAATATTGCCCACATGATGAATTGGACTTTATTTATTTAATCAAATTTAGCTATCCACTTTCAGGGAGACTCAGGCTCAGATTGGTGAAAAAACAATGTTTAAAGCTTCTCATAGTACTATACTAAAGGCTAGTATTTTTAATCAGAATGGAATTACAATCCTACTTTCCTCCCCAAATGTTTACAGTCAACATTCTAAACTCTCTAATCCAAAAAAAAAGATGATTAAAATAAACAAGGTTATAAAGATAAGTGATCCCCAACTTTTGTTTCCAAATAAGAGGGGAAACTTTAGGAGAAATTTCCTTTTAAATAGTGCTCTACCACCACTTTGTGTCACTTCACCTAAACTAACAGCAAAAAGTGCTCATCTGTATGTGATTTTATAAAAGGTAGCATGCAGTTTCACAGCATTTATCCAAGTTGCACCAATGCTGATTATAAGTGGATATAGGTCTTTTCTATTTCTCAAATTGCAGAGGACAATGCAAACAAGTTAATCTACTTTTGTCCCATGGATTCTACTAACAGAATCATTGCTTTCTTGCTGAACAAATTATGAGAAATAAAAGAAGACCATTGCTTAATGCAGAGGTGGGCAATTATGGCTCTTTCAAGACCTGTGGACTTCAACTCCCAGAATTCTTGAGCCAACCATGCTGACACAGGAATTCTGGGAATTGAAATCCACAAGTCGCAAAAGAGCCATAATTGTCCATCCCTGGCTTAATGCATTGTAACACCAGGATTCCATTGATGGAACACAAGAAAATATTTTTTTTCTAGCTAATGCAAATAATTAGTGCTAGCATTGTATCATAGCCTGGGTCCCTTAAGGCATCATTCCATAGCAAGAATGAGACATCGCAAAATACTTCGTTAGTTTAATTAGAGCAAATGCAAAATTGTCTGAATGAGGAAAAATTGGCAGTAGCTTCTGCCAAGACTGTATGGGATAATAATCTCAAGTTGCAGGTAAAATATTTTAAAGGATTAAAAAGATTTCTAAAGATATGTAGATTAAAATATTCCATATCATAAGGTCCTTTAAAGCATTTTTCCTTAGAAGCTGCTATTTTCTATACTTTAAGTTATTCACCTTTTATTTTTTGATATATACATTTCCAAAATATAAGCAATCCCTTCTCCTGGCTGCCTGTTAAAGGAAAGATTCAATGGTATTTAGGTAGCCTTGTCTAGTTTTTGAGTTCTGCAATTACAAAGGGCCTCAGAGGATTAGCCTATTTTGCAATTAATAGGAAATATACCAACTATCATGCATAGTTAAGTATAGCTCAAGACTGACCCAACATAAATACTAAAATATCATATCACAATTGAGTAATAGCTCACAGAAGAATTAATGACACAGAATATGTATTACAACAGCAGTAGTTTTATTTTTGAAAAAAAACAGGTGGACAATAAAACACAATTCACACATTATAGGTAGTCCTGGACTTACGATCACAATTGAGCCCAAAATCTATGTTGCTAAGTGAGACAGTTGTTAAGTGAATTTTGACCCATTTTATGACCTTTCTTGCCACAGTTGTTAAGTGAATCCCTGCAGCTGTTAAGTTCATAACAAAACTGAGAAGTGAGTCTGACTTCCCCATTGACTTTGCTTGTCAGAAGGTCACAAGTGGTGGATCACCTGACCCCAAGACTGCAATTGTCACAAATATGAACCAGTTGCCAAGCGGTGGAATTTTGATCATGTGACCATGGGGATGCTGCAACAATTGTAATTGTGAAAAACGGTCATAAGTCACCTTTTTCAGTGATTTTGTAACTTTGAACAGTCACTAAATGAACTGTTGTAAGTCCAGAACTACCTGCATCTGCTACGTTTTTGCATGAAATTCATGCTATCTAAGTAATTAAGAAACTATCAATCCTAACTTGACCGTATTACACAATTCTCCTAGTATGAAGGCCTTGGGCTGTGCAATTTTTCTGATATATTTCAAATGTTATTAGGTTATGTATCGGTTGCATAAAACTTGGGTCATGCTACTATGATGCTTTATATTTGGCCCCCAACCATAACTAAAATAGGCATGATACTAGCCAGAAATGTACATCACAAAGAAAAAAAAGCAGGTAATTGTTCTGCATTCTAGACAACAGAACAGGTAAAAGGATAGAAGACACTGTCATGACAGCACCATTAACGTACACACTTCTGGATAAACTTTAGTTGACAAAAAAAAAATTAAAGTAGAATGGTATAGAAAAAAATATAGACACCAGGGATTGCGCTTAAGAGTGAATCTGCATGTGCATTTTGACAAATCTTTATATGTAATTTCAGGGGCTAGTGATTATGTATGTGCAAGCAACATGATGCAGCTTAACCGTGTTTTATTGAACTTAGCATTTCTTCAGAATGAAATGAGATTTGTATGCTTGCATAGAAGATACACATTTGAAAAGTCCCCTTATTAAAACAAAAATCCCTTGCTGGGTTAATAACAAGATTAGACTAGTTATTTTCATTTGCAAGAAAGTAATATCTAATTTTATCACAAAGTGGTTCAGAAAGAGTATACGTGCCTTATAGGAAAGAAAATTAACAGAAGCTCCACTGAATCAACCCCAAACTCACTCTAGTTCAATATTGTTGAACTGTTGAAATCTGTGGGGAAACCAGAACACTGCAAATGATATTGAGAGGCTTACTGCCTGCAACACTACCAATAATATACAGGCCTCATGGTTGCTAGCTATCAGTAGCTTTGTCCTCCATGAATTTTGCTTAATTTCCTTTTAAAGCTGTTCAATTTATTGGCCATCACGACATCTTATGACAACATATTACAGTTTAATTAAGCATTGTGTGGAAAAGTCCCGTAGTTCTTATGAATCTCCTATCATGCGTTATCATTAGATGACCCTAATGGTAATACTGAGTAAAGGAGAAAAACATCTCTATCCATTTTCTCTGCACCAGGCATAATTCTGCAAATCTGTCACCTCTGACTTGCCTTATTTCTAACCTTTAAAACCTCCCCAATGCTATCTTCAGAGGGGAAGAGTCTCCACTGTCATTTGGATAGCCCTTTTGGTTCTCTAATATTCAGACTGGTCCATGACTTCCAAATTTGGCTGCACCACAGATTAGTACAGGGATAATAATATTTTCAAGTCCTGTATTCATGATTCCAAACACAGGGTTTTGTCATTTTTCACAAGCCAAACTGTTCACTGTACCACTTTGTTCTGGTGCAGACTTAAAACCAGACTAAGAATATGCAAGAAAATGTTCCTTTTGAAACACTGGCCCTTGCAACTATGGTGATGGGACTGTTTTGTAAAATGGCACAAGTAAACTCACCCCCAGAAGCATTTTTTTAAAAAAAAAGTCTACTTTTTTCCAAGTGGTGTCTAGAAAGCTTGTGGTGGAAGAGAGAAGAAATATACACGACGTAGACAGGACGAGGGAGCCAGCCTCAGACGCAGAGGCAGCACCCCCTGACTGAATCCATGTAATGACATTGACCTTAGCTTTGGATGCAGGGTCTCACCTGCCCTCTTGGCTGAAGGAACAGTGCAAGATAGCAGCCACTGCCAGGGCAGGGAAGAAGTTGTAATCTCCAAGGAAGGCAGAGGTTCCTCAGCCGGAGCTCATTCTGAGCAGACTGCATACCTGGAACACAGGCATAGCCAGAGCCACGAACGAGGCTGTTCCTCCAAGAGGGAGGAAGAAGAGGAGGAGGAGGAGGAAGCAAGAAGAGGGAAAAGCCAAACAGAAAAATAAAAATCATGTGATAGCTACAAGAGTTTCCCTTTAAAAAAAAAAATATCCAGATTTAGTTAACTCTATCCCATGACAAAAAGTGTATCATGGTGGATGAAGGGAAAGCGCTAGCAAGACCTGGTCTCCTAAATCAATCTTCCCCAAATCATTGTTTCACTGAAGTGATGTGCCTGCAATGCCCAGAACTGAGATTTTAGCTGAGCATTTGGGGAGTGTTCAGCTCAATGCTGTTGAGCGGACATCAGACTGGTGGATCTTTTCCTACAGGTTTCTTGTTCAGGAAAAGTGTTGAGGCAAAGTGTTATTCATAAAATCTCAAAAGCATTCTCAGGCATCTGAAATACATACCTTTCGGAACACAAAGCATTCTTCGTTGTAAACAGGATTTAAGCCATTGTTCATCACCATCCGTGTTCGGAATTCCTTACGTATCGTGTCAGTGGGAAGGCCGTACATATCCACCTCTACGTAAGTGCCAATTTTTTTGTCTGATAAAAATTGACCAGATATGACCTTGAAATGGAAGCATAAAAATGTTCAGTCCAATGAGAAATTTAATACATTCAAGTATATATCAATGTTTAGTGTTATTCTTACATATATATAAAACATCTCATAGTTATTTCAATCATTTATGACCTGTAGCCCTTATTTTATATGTTAAAACAGCTTCAAGTATCTGAAGTAGCATATTTCAAACATTCCCTTTTCTAGGTTGCATAATCCTAGATACTTCCTACCTGCACGGAACAAGTTGCTGCAATAACACCATCCACAGGAGTCTCAGAAAAAGGGTCAAATGTCCGATCAGGACGCCGCATGAAATCTGGTTTAAGAAGATAACTTTAAAAAAAAAATCAAAACACATATTTAGATAAAACTTTCCTTTTAATCCCTTTTAAATTAAATGCCATTATTGTTATTAGTTGCCTTACAAGTCATGCATAGAAAGCAAATAATCAACTGAAAATAAATACCATATTTTTTGGAGTATAAGATGCACCTTTTTCCCCCCTAAAAGGGGTGGAAAAGTTTGGTGCATCTTATACACTGTAGCCCCGCCCACCCACTGGCCCCACCTCTTTGTCCTCTGCCTCCCATCAATTTACCTCTTTGCAGCAAGCAGAAGCAGCCCGTTCAGCTTCAGCACAGCCTAATTAGCATAAGTTGATTGTCCCGACTCTCAGCTGTTTCAGGCTACAGGGATTGCCATTGCCTATTGCTGCGTGGGCCTCTATTGCTTGCAGCAAGGAGTTAAATTGGTGGGAGATTTTTTTTTCTTGTGCTAATCAAGCTCTGCTGAAAATGAAAATGAAAGTAAAGCAGGCTGTTTGCTGCAAGGAGGCAAAATTGCTGGGAGGCAGAGGCAGATTTCTTTTCCTTGTTTTCCTCACCAAAAAAGGTAGGTGCATCTTATAGTCCGGAGCGTTTTATACTCTGAAAAATACAGAAGCTTTAGTTTTTCCACTGGTAAATTTGAAAAAATACACACATACATACCATGAAAGATACTGACCACTGCCATTGTGTGGGCTTAGTGTCATAGTGCCCAGTAGTCATCTATCACATGGTCAAAATTTGGGAAAATATGAAATTCGGAGATAGATTTATTAAATAGGTAAGATTGTTCTGCACTTCAGAGAAAGCAGAAATAATTGACAATGGTGATCTAAGAAAACCCTGTGAGATACAAAAAGAGACAAGACGGTCTCCTCTTCTGTTTAATTTAGCTCTTGAAATAGATATAAGACAAGGTAAGACCATTGTGGAAGTAAAAATTAAAAGTGAAACTTATAATTTAAGGCCATTGGCAGCTGACTTGATATTAATTTTGTATGATCCAATAAAGGAAGTAGAATTATTAATGAGAAAAATTAAAAGAATTTGGTACACTCACAGGTTTTAAGATTAATAAACAGAAGATGAAGATGTTAATAAAAAGTACAAAAATAGAGACACAAACAAAATTGATTAAAAACAGGTTTTAAAAATGAGAAAAAAAGTAAAGTATTTGGATATCATCATGACAAATGTGAATTGTATCTTTTTCAAAATAATTAAGTTAAACTATACATGAAGTTTAAAAAGATATGTTAAGGTGAAAGAATTACAGTTGGCATTGTGGGAGAGAATATCTGTGATAAAAATTACTACTTTTGCCTAGAATTATGTCTTTGTTTGAGAAAATACTAGTTTTGACTGCTGATGCCTTATTTAAATAGTGGCAAAAGGCAAAATAAAATAAACATTAATAAAATAGTGGCAAAATGTAAGTTTGTATGACAAGGGAAAAAACCTCAAGTTTGATATCAGGTGTTGCAAGATGCAAAAGAAAGAGGATTTACCTGATCTGAAACTGTATTTTGTAGCTTGTTATTGATTTGAATGAAAGAGATGGTGTTGCTGAGACATAGAAGACTTTTAGAATTTGAAGAACATGACCTGAGATATGGATGGCATCGGGGTGGGTTCTACTTACCTTTACCACCGGTTCTCTTCATGCATGCACTTTGCGTGTGATCGGTGTGCGCACACGAGCGAAGTGAGCGTGTGCACCAAAAAGGTGCTCCACGCATGCGCACTAAATATTTTTTGGGAAAACAGCTCAAAAAAAGTGCTCTGCACATGCACAGAGCAGTTTAGCCCAGCTGATGGGCGCTTTTTAGTT
>JANHFM010001503.1:140294-156730 GCA_032468115.1 Grayia smithii | reverse complement strand
GCGGAAGGCCAGTAGGGTGGAGGCAGTCCGGACCTCGGGAGATAGTTGGTTCCAGAATATAATGGCTAGACTAGAAACTGGGAAGTCAAGTTCTTGTCCTTCTTTAGGCATGGAAACCGGCTGGGTGATTTTGGGCCAGTCCCTCACTTTCAACTCAGTCCACCTCACAGAGTTGTGTAGAGAGCATAGAAGAACATTAGGTATATACACTGCCTTGAGTTGACTATAAAGTCAGCATAAAAATCAAACAAAATCAATAGAAAAGAATATTTGTAGTTCATGGTTGAACTGCAGATCATTGGTATACTCTGAGCTTGGTTGTTTTTGTGCAGGTAGGTGCAGGTACCTACCAAATTAGGTAACATTATCAGTGCTTAGGACCTAGTACTGATAATATTATCTAGTTTGGTAATGAAATGTCTGCAAGAAAACAACCAAGCTCAGAAAGGATCCCCCATAGACAAAATCCTTTCTTTTAATGCTAAATACCAGTACATCATTGCCTTTGGTATGGGGTGTGTTTTATTCCTTTACATTATTGTAAGCAAATTTGCATGCTATTAAATAATTTATCCTAGCAAGGGCATCCTTCCAGATTTTTACTATATAATTCATAATTGTGTGTCATTTTGTGCCAAGCTATTTACCAGAGCATTATTACAAACAGAAGACAGACGAACTGCCTCAAAGGCATTTTGGGAAGCAAAATGATTTTGTCACAAAAATAGTTTGTTTCCAAAAGGGTCACATTACCAGGAGCAGGAAGTTTATCAGCTAAAAGATGTATGCTCTCCGCAGATTCTTCATATAGACTGAAATATAAGAATGAAAAAAATTACTCTCATTCAAGAATATGCTTCAAAACATTTAGTGCTTTACCCAATGCAAGTATCAAGATTATGAAGCACTGTATTTGTGTATAGAAAGAGAAAAAAAATGATTTACTTCAAATGAAATGCCTTTCATCAAAGTTTTGGTTAATGAATTTATCAGAATCATCAATTTCTTACTAAATCATCTATTCTACTGCTACCCCTAGTTAGAATCTTTACTTTCCCCTACGCATTCAAAGACCATTCCAAAGTTCAGAAACTGTATTCACAGATATATTTTCCAACTTATTAACATATACACAATGGATCAACTTACTCGATGACTGACATAGATTCCCAATTATTGTCTTCTTCCTCAACATGTTGATCGCCAAGATATTCTTCGATATTTCTTTGAATAGAGCTTTTGCTTTGATCTGTCTCTTCATCAAAACTGATGTCCTCCCAGTCAGTACTAGAAAACTATTCAATTAAAAGAAAATACCATAAAGATCGAACAAGTTGGAACTAACGTTTGGGGAAATTAAATGTTTCCAGTGACTCACCTGGGAAAATCCACATATTGACTGAATTGCAAAATACCATTCTTTCACATATGGAATCCCAGCAAGAGAACATGCTAAAAGGAGAAGTAGCATACATGTTACAATGAATTTTAGAAAATTAAAATAGAAGCCTTATTTTCTTCATGAAAACGTGTTAAATGGAGTGTCGTGATCGCAATAGCTCTTAAGAATGAAAATAGCGTACAAGAAATGAAAGTAACCCTTTTTCTAAAAACAAAAAACTCTAGTTGTAGCAAAGTCAAAATGCTATTTCAGATAAATGCAGTAATTAATTGTGCTTTCTTTCCTCCCCATCACACACGAAAAAGGTTAGCTGATTATTCTTCTGTCAGTGTTTGGGTTTTTTTTTAAGTTGTATTGTATGCTGCAGATACAATTGCCTGCATTGTAGTGAGAAAGCTAGTAATTTTATTTATTAAGCCATCTGTAATGAAGGTAGTCTGGATTCCCAGGAGGGAAGGGGTAAATTCCAGAGGAGCAAGAAACAACTACTGGTAAGTTCAGAGAGTTTGCATGAGAGAAAGAGGGTGAAAACGACTCCTCCATAATAATTCTCAGAGTATATGCTTTATGCAAGTTTGCTTTAGTTTGGCAAGATGGATGTCAGGCTTCAAAAACCAAGAAATGTTGTAATAATGATGGCACCTCCTCAGAGTGCCATCGGCCAGACAATGTCAGCTGGCGGCGCCCAGGGCAAGGGCGTTCTCTGTGGGTGCACCAACCCTCTGGAATGGGTTACCCACCAACCTCCGAACCGCCCCTGACCTTCACTCCTTCCGTCGTGACCTGAAGACATGGCTATTCCAACAGATCGGCTGACGTGATCGGGTTTTTAATTTGGTCTATTTTAAATTGTCTTAATTTATTTATTTTAAACTATTTTTAAACTTTCTACTGTATTAACCTTTTCTGTGAGCTGCCCCGAGTCCTTCGGGGGAAGGGCGGCATATAAATCAAAGTAATAAATAAATAAATAAATAAATAATCACAAACCCAATGTATTTTGGGACACAAAAGACTTGGTGGCAATGAAGCCTAGCCATTTCGACCAAGGCCTAATTTTTTTTTAGTCTGGACAAGGTGGATGATTCTAACCTGCCCTACTCTGATTCAAAAGTTCAATTCAAATTTCTGATTGTGGAATTCTGTTGTACAGCAAATGACAAACCACCAACAAACCACCAACTGCTGCATTAAAAGGAAACAAAGGTAATTCCTTAATATTCATGGGGATTATGTTCCAATATAAGTTCCAGTTTTTGGTCTGGTTAGTTTACAGTCATTGTTTTCTTTTTTCCTTCTTCCCTTTTCTTCCCACAGTGTATAAAATGCATTTGTTGTATATATATTAAACTCATTGGGAAAATCTCATGCCAAAAATACGAGTCCCAATTCATAGTTCATTTCCATAGTTCTTCTCTCAGTTATTTCCAATTTCTCCATATATAAAGATGCACAAGCTCACCCTTTGGAAAATGAAATGTACACCCACGAAGTGATACACACAGAATTTGCAATGAGGCAATGAAGAAACCTATTTAATTATTCATAATTATTTTTCAAACGTAGAGAGCAGCCATACCACTCTGGGAGAAGTTCTGCTAAACTTCCAAGTAATTTGGAAGGTTCTATGTTGCCTTCTTTAATTTACAAGGGCATTTTTTAAATTAATCAGTGAAGAAATTAGTTTGGGAACTAAGTTATATATTTCAAGAATGTTACGTTAAAAACTGTTGCTCAGAATTATTGGCATGAACTCTTCTGTCCTTCCCACTTAGTTATATTTCAGACTTGGGATCCCTTCCCAAAAGATACAAAGGGCAAAGTTATATTACATCTTGTATTTCTTTTGAAAGGTTTTAATATTCTATATACAAAAAACCTCTTAAGTCACATTTTGAACAAGTTTCAATTAAATAAATAAATTAGCATAGAAGATACAAGAGGAAATCTGAAATGCCCTGCTCATAAGAAAATATTTAACATCCTTGGGCATGCTGCAGCAGAAAATATGGTCAGATGATGTTGATGTTCAAGAGAAGTTGCATGTCTTTGGGGTGAATTGAATAATTTTGTGTTCAAATGGCACCTGTCTAGCATTATACAAGTTATTCTGCTAGCACTTAGTTGGGAGTTGTTGCGATTCAAAACTAGTTCAACTTTTGTATATTAATTGATAGCAGATAAATCTTGCAGACAAAAGCTGCTTAATAAAAAAAAATCTTAAGGAAAACTGATCTGTACTCCAAATCCCAAACCTTTGTATTTTAGGTGATCATCCTCAGCTGGGAACAATGGGGACTATTAGCCAAATAAGGAGGAGAGGTTGCCTGCTTAAGCAGACGAGAAATTAAATTACTAGTAACAGGAAAAGCCTCCACATTCCAAATTGCCTGAATTTAGATTTCTAAATCTAAATTTGCTCTGATTTTCTACTAATAATGACATCTAATTTATTCATCAGTAAAAATATATATATATATCAAAGCTGCCTAGCAAATTTAGATTTAGAAATTTAAATTTGGGCTTTTTGGAATGTGGACATAAAACTCTACTAACTTGTACTTTACCCCTTTATTTTCAAAATGTGGTTCCTCTTTTGCTCCTCCCCCTATCCTCCCCTTCAGAGACAGATCTCCCAGACTCTTTCATAAAATATAACATCAGGCTGAATTTCTACAGCCTGTTTTTCATTTACAGCACATAATTAAAACTGACATTGTTCTATATAATGGCAGCTGTTAAATATTGTTACTTACCCACAAGACCCGTTATACTCAAATTTCCCCTGATTCAACTGCATTGCTAGATCTGTGAAGAGGTAAAAATAGTTTAAATCTTATGACTGAACAATACCTAGCTGGACAGTCTTTTTAAACTAAAAAATACAATTTATCCTTAATAGCCAGTTTAGTTAAAATGCTAATCCCACACATGCCTTGAAAATAAAGAATACATCTTCTATTTCAGTAGAAAAAGATATTCATCATAAGTTCCTGTTCTTTCAATTGTGAAATATGAAATTCTAAAGGGGTGTAATTAAAAGACTGCATTCCCTTCTTTTCTATCATCTCTATCTCTCCAGTCTGATGATACGGGTTTGTTAAGTGAATAGTAATGTCCTATAGACTAGGACAATGGTCAATAGTGGACATGGTTGGTCATAATGGACTATAATGTTGGGTTAGCAATCCCTACATGTCTGATAATTATTTTCCAATAACAATAAGGAGCTATATTGCTCAGTGATAGAATTTGATAGATCTCAAACCATCTTCCATATGGTGATAGTTAACATGGTAACTTTGCTGATTCTTCAGTGGATTCTAAATATCAACCCATTGATGTTTTGGTGGAACCAAGACACAAGGATGTATTTTCTATTGCCCTTCATGAGAAACAATAAGTAACAGCATACGTTTAACTCAAAAAAAGTGACACCTATTAATGTGATAATTTCTGCTTTGTGGAGAAGCAACTGGCTTCCATATTAGCATTCTTAGCATAATCACCATTAGTTCAATCAATAGAAAGAAAAGAAACTAGTTCTCTGGCTCAACACAACATAACAACGTTTTAATTGTTGTTCCTGGTATTGTCCCTTATATTTTTACTCAGAAATTATTCCTAGAAATTTCATCCATCCATCCATCCATCCATCCATCCATCCATCCATCCATCCATATATCTGTTGTAGTTTTATGCTGATGTACGAAGACATGCAGAAAATGGAGCATATATGTTTTACTGTTTTCAATCTAATTGTCTGCCTAGCTGGACGTGGATTGTTATATTTAACCATGTGAATGAATCCTCCAGCAATGCCAGGAGCAAAAATCACAGCATCTGGCAGAGAGCTACTACTCAAGCTGCCATTCTCTGAGATTTAGAGTCGGTGGGTAGGTCTGCTTACCTGGGGTCTGATAGTTAAGGGAGACCATCTGGCATCCAGCGTTCCAGAAAATTTGAGGCATGTAATTGCTGGAATCCACTCTGCCTCCCTTTGGGTATATCCGACTCATTTGCCGTTTATTGTAGCTGTATTATTAGTCAAGAAAATTGGAATAACCAAGCAACCAAGAGGTAGAATGATCCTATCTTCACATCTTAATTTTTAAATGTTTTAATTCATGAGGCATTTTTCACAAAGTACATACTATACTGTGTTTTATTAAGGTATACTGTGTGTTGTTAGTTACAGTTGCCTCCTTGTTTCTTACGATTAAAGACCTTGTTATAGCTGCCTCAGTGCAAGGATACTTCACAAATTCAATTGCGTGGGTCTTCAAATAACCCAACCCGACAGACTCATTAAAAGAGGACATGTTGTAGTGAATGTTGCGTTCTAGAAATAAAACCATAAAATATGTTTTGTAAAATTTTCAGAATGAAAAATTGGTTAGGAGAGTATTAAAACATTACATTAAAAAACATATTTATTACAAAAATGAAATTGAACTTCAGGATAAAGATATGCCCAACAAAGAAATTACAGAAATCCACATAAAGTATACATGTGGAATTACAATATTTATTTCCTAGAACTGACAGCCAGATTAATTAGGACAAGAAATGAGGCAGAAATGATGAATTAAGCTCAAGAAGTAGAACAGCATGAAATTTAAAAAAAACCTGTTTTTAAGTCAGAAAAATAATAAACATTGCAAATAAACTTCAGATACCTAGGATAGCCTCATTTATTGGAAGAGAGAAAAACAGAAAACCAAAGTCAAGCCAAAATATTAAAGTAATCTGTTCGGAACAAACTCTTAGTTGGGTGCCAATGCTGGTTAATTTTCTCTTTGTAATCTGCTGCCCCCAAGTGGAGAAAGGATAACACTAAACATTAGGAAATGTGTTACCTTACAAGCCGTACATGAGATAATATACAGTAATGAGGAAGAACACAGGTAGTCCTTGACTTACAACAGTTCATTTAGTGACTGTTTGAAGTTACAACAGCGCTGAAAAAAGTCACTTAAGACTTTTTTCACGCTTACAACCCTTGCATCCTCATGGTCAATTCAGATGCTTGGCAACTGGCCCATGCTTATGACGGTTGTGGTGTCTCAGAGTCATGTGGTCACCTTTTGTGACCTCCTGACAAGCAAAGTCAGTGGGGAAGCCAGATTCGTTTAACAGCCATGTTACTAAATCAACAACTGCAGTGATTCACTGAACAATGGTGGCAAGAAAGGTTGTTGAATGGGCCAAAACTCACTTAATAAATGTTTCACTTGAGCAGCAGAAATTTTTGGCTCAGTTGGGGTCGTACGTTGAGGACTCCCTGTAAAAATAACTACTTGGTAAGGCAATAAGGAAAAAAAAAAAACACCGCTATTTTTAAAAATCTTTTAAAGTTACCTTCTGCTACACTGAAACCTTGAAATTTAACAGGCTGAGCGTAGTTGATCAATGTTGATAAGTACGGGTGTATATTAGTTGTGGCACCTACATATTTATAAGAAGCCATCCATGCTTGTTCATCGTCTGCAGTTATCACGCCCTGAAAGTATATTGAAACAAACACATCCATTGGTGGTAGTAGCATCTCTTGGTTCAAATGAGAATGATTGGAAAGAAGAGGCACTCAGAATGTGAATGGCACAGAAGAACCCTACTTTATTTTATTTTTTTTGTCAGTGCATGCACATGTTTACCTGTAATGAAGAAAGAAATGGTTTGGGTGTTCAAATCAATATATTGTTGTGTAGGGCAACATTCTTTTTTTATTATCATCGGCAATATTTATTATGCATCCTTGACATGCTTGATTGGGTAAATAAAGCAAAAAGGAGGAAAAGATAGAGCATAACTCTCAGGAGAAGAAAGGGACAATGTTAACTAATGACCCATTTTTAAAATGCAAATCAGCATCTGATTCAAAGCCTACTTTTAATTTTAATCAGGAAGGGGAAAAAAAGTGAAGAAACCCCAGAGATATCAAAACAGGCTTAAACCGAAATGTCTTCTGCCATTTTGCCTGTATTTATGCAGCAGGACATTGCTACTTGGGCACATATTCCAGGGAAGCACATGCTTTCCCATAAGACAGAGCTTTTTTCCAGCCAAAAATATGGAATGCTGGCCATTCTTTTCTGGCCCATTCTTTAAGACTATTACCACTCTAATGGTGGCCACATCCTCTTCTCCTCCTCCTCCTCCTCCTCCTCCTCAGATTAGGAACAGAATATAGAAAAGCACAGAAACCATGACCTGCCACTTTCCACCAGCTTGAACAAAGAGAAATAGAAGGGCACATGCACTATGCTCTTCTAAGACAGCATTCTTCAACAAGCTTCTTCAAGTTTCCTTCTGAGAGACTTCAGCTCTCAGAATTCTCCAGATATTTCGGAGATTCTGCATGTATCTGAAGAACTCTATGTAATAGACTTTTTACCACCAAAATAGTAGAGGAGATTCTGCTTTCACTGTCGCAAGAGTTATTACTCTATATTCTGAAGAACAATTGTTGTTGCTTCCTATGATAATGAAAGAGGATATTTTCTCCATTCATGAAAGTATAGCTGGATTTACATAGCTATATGTATGAACAATGGATAGAATGGGTATAAGCAAGATACTGACACAGCAAGAACAGAAGCTGTGTCAATGTCTTGCTTATGTTACAGATATATTACAATATAATATACAACCTTCATATCTTTGCTTACAAGGGTTGGATTCACAGAGGTTTAGCAACTCGCAAATGTAACCTTACAGGGGTTTGCATAACTATTTGCAGAAATGTTCAGGTTATGAAATAATCCAGGAAGGATTGATACTCTTGCATATCCAAGAGGTGATGTAACTTGACATGATTCCTTTTAATCATGCAAGGAATGAGAGAAACTCAGATGATGGGAGTTGATTTCCTTATATGAATCAGTAGGCCTGAAACCAATTGACTGATCCCTCAATGTTCATAGACAGCAATAAATAAATAAATAAAATAAATAAATAAATGGGAATCTCCATAGACAACTTTATTTTGTAAGATGCCCAGAACCATGGCATATATAGATGGCCATATATAGATGGGCATATATATATATAATTTTAATTATCAATAAATACTATTAACTTGCCCATTACATAATTCAAAGATGGAAATAATCTGGAAACTTTTTCACAATATACGTTATAGACATATTCCATGATGAATTCTACCTCTTAAGTTCTTCAGATAAAGATACTTTTAAGCAGCAACAATTTTGTCTCCAATTCACTCTCCCTCCTCAATTACAATTTTAATAGTCCAAAAAGGACTATTCCTTCCAAAAAAGGAAGTTTTACCTTCCTTTCCCTAATAAAATATCTTTTCAAAAAATATCATAAAGTTGCTATTGAATATTTTTATAATTGCCCAGAGATAATAAATGTAGCAAATGAGAATTCTATCCTCTGTCAGAAGAATAATTACATATATGTGATATTTTTATTGCAAGGGAAAAGATAGCGATCAAAGCCCATAAAACAATCTGAAATCTGTTCATCAGCCATATTCTTCTAGGCAGGGGAAATATACAATGAAAAAAAACAAGTTTTCACATTTTTATATCACAGTTTTTCCAGATATTTCTCCTGGTATCTGCATGTCTTTATGTCCCTTGAAGTGATACAAATCCAGGCCATGGAAGGTCAGTGTTTTCGTACAAAACAAGGACAATAACGCTGGCCTATTGCTAGGCCAGTTAAAGGATGCCAGAGTTGTAAACTCTACTGCCTCTGTAAAACAGGCACCGCTCCATAAAAGAGGGGAAGAAATACTCTGTAGGACCAGGAGACAAAATATTGGAAGAGAAGACAAATATGGAGAAGAGGAATGGGGGACAAAAGAGATCCAAGTGAGCATTTTCAGAAGAACATTTCACACGCAATCCCACCCAAAGAAAAGGAAAAGAAAAATAATGCGAAAGTAGAAGGGAACATAGATAAATGAAAGGGGAGCCAGACTGACTGATTGCTGTATGTCTATGTAAACAACTATATAGCTGAGAGACCAAACTCATGCAGGCCTTCCATCATCCAAGAACCTTTTATGTTGGAATGCACGTACGGGCAGGTATTACGACTCCCTCTACTCTCTAAAGAAAAAGATACTGCAATATAGCTATCGAATCCTTAATACTAGCCAAATAAAAAGGTAATGATGCAGCGCATTAAAAATATAGTTTACAAAACATTTTTATTAAAAACAGAAAACTAAAAATGCAGAAGCTATGAAAAATATCTCATGGGTCACCTTTTTATTGTTTTCTTGTTCAGAATCGTCCACAGCCTATATGGGGAAAAATATAGATATTATCCAAAGTTGTTGCAAAATCACACACACAAAACTCAAATGTGGAGAGAGGGAATACTTTGGGCAGGTCTGTTAAATATATTCTTTCCACTGTTTGTATGCAGTTTTCATTTCTATTAAAAAACAACAACATGGTTGATAAGATGCCAAAGCAAAGACCTTCTGATCAGAAAGGAGGGGAAAAAGGAAAGTCCTTGATCAGGAATTATAATGCGGTTGGGAGTCAAGTCCAGATAATAGATACTTCTGGATTTAAAACAAGTGAACTGAAGTTGCCCCGTGCTTATTTTTAAAAGACCTGTCACTGGTGGTGGTGGTGGTGGTGGGGAATCTTGTTTGCTCAGGGAATTGATTTGCTGAATTTATATGCCACTGCAAACAATTGTCATCATTCTAAAATTGGTCAATATTGAGTTCTGCATGTTGGGTAAATAGATACTGAAAATGCATACAATTCTATCTTTGATATTAACAATGAAAAACCTAAGGTAACACTGCAAGATGCTCTTTTGCTTACATACCACATAACTGGATTCTGAAAGCAAACCAGTCAGCCCAGATTACAATGAAGCACATAGTGACTAAATGGAGGGAAGTAGCTAATTAAGTAACTAGAAACATACTATGACATAAAGGGATCTTAATTATATCAAAGTTGAAATTCCAAGGAAACAAAGAAAAAGCAACTAAGATATTGAACCAGCAACTCAAGCAGTTTTGGGTTTTTTTTAAGTTGGACAAAAGTCAGCTGGCACCAAGCAAATATTCTGCTTGGACAGTTCCCCAGATATAACCCAGAAAACATCTATATAAAAAGGAAGAAACCAGAATTCCAGCAGGAGCAAAGTTATAAAGTAGTTCAGAATTAAAAATGTTTCCCTGGGTGAGCAGAATTTGATGTGTTTGCTGTTGGAATACTGTTAACAAAGAGCATTCTACAAGAAAAAAATATTAGATATTCCATGGAATGTTCTGTTAACAAAGACTCTCTGGTCCTTAGATGGAAGAAGAAGCTGCCCCAGTCTCAGACAGAATTATTACTTCTTCTTTCTTCCAGTCTTCTATATAGTCTCCTGCTATTATCTCAAATTTGGCCCTTTAGATTGTTTCTTTTGCTATATTTCAGACACTTGCTTTTTAGGGTCTAGGACAACTTGCCACAGCCAACTCACCATGGGCCAATTCATCACTGCCAACTTGCCACGGGGCAAAGGTGAGTGGTCCCATTCCATGCTTTTTACTACATCCAATATCAGTGAGAAACTATTTAGTACAGGCACCAATTACTCAAGAGACAATAAACTCCTAAGGTAGCACTTTAGTCCTTCAGCAGTAACTATCAAAGAAGATAGTCAGGTCTTGCCTTTGTAACTTTAATTCAAATTATATGTATGAAGGCTGTATAATATCTTCTAGGACTGGCATGCAGCCTTTTATTGAAAAAACAATAATATGAATTTGGATGCTCTGCATGGTATTTTCTGAGGACCAACTCCTGATATATCAGAATACAATATGGCCTGGATAAATTGATATTGCTTGTTATTTAAAATTATTATTTACAATATCTAAAATATTGTACACATTTTTTTAACCTACACCGTGTTCTCTTGGCTGCCTCTAAACCTTTTTATGTGAAAAAGGCTGTCTTTACCTTTTTAATGTGATTAGCTACAGATTCTTTTTGACTCAGGTCATCTGCAGAAAGCTCACTTCCAAATTTATACTCTGGATGTGCTTCCTCTTCTTGCTCCCCTATGTAGCAATATGGTACAAAAGGGAATAAAATGATGAAAAAACCAAACCAAACCAAATAAACCAAAGATATCAA
This sequence comes from Grayia smithii, assembly GCA_032468115.1. NCBI lineage: Eukaryota > Metazoa > Chordata > Lepidosauria > Squamata > Grayiidae > Grayia > Grayia smithii. The sequence goes on along the minus strand of JANHFM010001503.1, from coordinate 145,195 downwards.
ACCAAAGGCAACAGAACGGTTCCTTAACTATTAGCTTTCATTCATTAAGGGAGATCATGCTCTACTTCATGCAAATCCAAAGACAGTTAAAACATGATTTAACCTTCTGTATTAAAGGTTCATCCTCAATTTTTCCCCATAGCTCTTCAAAAATTAACCACCCATAATTAGTTTGCTAACTGATAGATGACAAAGAGGCAGAGAATAATTCACAGGAGGACAGATAGTATACTGTCCACTAAGAACTTGGCAACTGGATGAATCCCAGTTTAAATTTAATGTTAAATGTTAAATTTAAGTTGTCCCCATTCATAACTTACTTTAAAGCCAATTCACTACTTTTCATAAACAGTTTCTTTCCCTTCAATCTATCCGCTCTCAACCTATCTATTTTGAAAACCACTATGTTCAGTTGTAATTTATCAAACCTGAAGCTGAGAAGGGCATTAAGGGCTACAGAAAAAGCTTTGGGAGGCATTGGGGTATGATGTCTATGCTACAGATGTTGCCCCCTATTACAGCCTGTACTTCCTGCACATAATCTTAAATTCAGAACCCAAAGATAAATGTACAAGTAACTGCTATGAGAAAACAATAAATATAAGCTGTCAAGTCAAAGGACTCATTCTAAGGCAGGGATGGGGAATAATGACCCTTTTATGACTTGTGGATGTTAACTCCCAGAATTCCTGAGCCAGTTATCCTATGCTGGCTCAGGAATTCTGGGAACTGAAATCCACAAGTCATAAAGGGGCTATCGTTTCCCATCTATTCTAAGGCAACAAATCCAGCATGCTATCACCTGATACACTGCAAGGAACTTAAAAATATGACAAGTAAAAAAAAAAAATCATTTTACCACTTTCTATCTCCTCTTCATTATCATCCTCCAAGATGCTGACAGGAGCAGCCGTTTCACCAGCTTCCATCATACTTTTCAAAGTTTCGAGCTGTTCTATTAAAAGAAACGTGTACATATCCATACCAAAAAAAAACCCACAAAATTTTATAATCCAATTATGGAAACTAATTCAGGTAAAACTTGGTTTGGAAGGATTGCATAAGAGTTGAATTCCAATGTATTCCTTAACAGGTCAATATTTCTCATTACTGGTATTGGAATAATATTCTCTAATCCAATTTTCCAACAGTATTAGAAGGTCAATGTTTTCTTACAGGCCTAGAGATACACTTTCTCTGTGATGGCACCTGGGCTATGGAGCAGTCTTCCCCTAAGAACTGGAAGCTCTTTTGTCCTCCAGTGAAGACCTGGCTTTTCCCCAGGTCAGGCCAAGATGCTAGATGAGTTCAGTATAAGTATAGTTTGTGGTTTGAGTTTGTTATTTCAGTTACTGTATTACTATTACAGTATGTGGTTTGTTTTTTGTTTTGTTTATGGAAGTTTTAATTTAGTGCTCTATAGTAGACTGAATTTTAGCTAACCAGTTATACATGTAAGATGGGCAGGCATATACATTTTATAAATATATACATACAAATAGGCCACAGCAACTTTCCTCCAGAGGAATTGGGATTCTAACTTTCAACCTTGTCAATAAGCATAATGGCCATGTTTACTGAAAGCAAAAAACCCTCAATACATCTAGTGATAGTAAGGTAAAAACAAAAACTTCGAATGTAAAATGTAGGATTCTCTAGAAGATGCCCTTTCAAGACTTCACAAATAGTTTGTAATGCAGTATAAGTGCTATTATTAGGAAACAATGGAGGTTACCAGCACACAATTTAAGCAATAGTGCCTTTTCATTTAGACATTAGGTATTTTAAATGCATTTTACTTACTTTTTTCCACCTCTGGTTTCAACCGTTTGTTTTTAATAAGGATCTTTTTTCTCAGATCATTAGGGGCGGGCAAGGACCTTCCTGGTTCTAGCTGAAAGGCAAAAAAGGCATAATTAGGAAATACACACCCTGCTGCCTTTTGTTCCTGCTTTCCTCACAATTATTATGGTGGTGGCAATTATGCACGCACGCAGACACCTAAAGGAAGAACAGTCATTTGTCACTTGCAGAATGCCTGTTAAAAATACATTCCTCTCTTTAAAACTGGATATTGTAAGACACCTAGGAAATTATCTTCTTGCATTTGACACCTTAGGTTATTATGCTTCAGGTCTCATGTACATCCTAGTAGTTTTCCAAAGGACGAACTAAAATAAAATTGCTTTGAATTAAAAATGCCTCTAGGAAGCAGTGGTCATAAGCAGGTTTTGCTAGCCTTTAATATGCTTTGAGGGATGTGGTGGCTCAGTGGCTAAGACGCTGAACTTGTTGATTGAAAGGTTGGCATTTCAGCAGTTCAAATCCCTAGTGCCGTGTAACGGGGTGAGCTCCTGTTACTTGCCCAAGCTTCTGCCAACCCAACAGTTCGAAAGCACATAAAAAATGCAAGTAGAAAAATAGGGACCACCTTTGGTAGTAAGGTAACAGCGTTCCGTGTGCATTTGGCATTTAATCATGCTGGCCACTTGACCATGGAGATGTTTTTGGACAGCGCTGCCTCTTCGGCTTTGAAACGAAGATGAGCACCGTTCCCTAGAGTTGGGAACAACTAGCACATATATACGAGGGGAAACCTTTACCTTTACCTTAAAGAAGTGAAGATAAGGCATTTTTTGCTGTTTATTTTAATTGATGCTATAACTGAATGTCTTAGAAAAATGTGTTTGAATATGTGTAAACATATTAAGCAACTGGATGAATAAAACCGCATATATGAGGCAAAATCTGCAGAAATGTATATTTTAAATGAAATTTGCCCTTTTGCACAAACTTCTTTCTAAAAAATTGCAAAGCATTGCAAAAACAGAACAGAACACTTTTAAGATGCGAAAAGTGAAAAACTTAGAAAAATCAAACTACAAAGATTTACTGAGGCCTATGAGAAATGATAAACTTACAATAACTACCAATGAAAACATACATACAGAGGACATGTTTGTCCTCCCCTCACCCACCAATACCATCAAGATGTGTTTTGAACATTACACAGGAAGAGAGAGTCTGCTTTAAAATACCACTGATAATTGGAAAACACATGTAAAAATAGGTATCCCATGAAGCACTTCTTTATAAGGCAGGAAGGTGAGGGCTTCTATAAATATCTAGGAATGATGACTTTCAAAAATGAAATGCTGACAAAGCAAAGGAGTTTGGGTTATGAAACAGTAGATGTTACCTGAAATCAGTTTAAGAAACTCTGAGCTCTAGAAAAATATGTGAGGACACTGAAGTGGCAAAAAAACCCCACCAGCAACAGAATTCAAAGTCTCTCTCATGCCAAATGGTATGTTACCCAGTCACTGTGAGTGCATCACTCTTACCATCCAATTTCCAAACTTTTCCACAAGAATACTTAAACATAACAGTTGGAGACTCTTACTGGATGTGTTTCTAGTGGCTGCTTTAAGAGAAGATCTCCAAAAATATCTTCACAGTATTTTGACATTTTGTATTGTTGGTATTTGCTGGAAAAGAAATATTATTGTTAATCAATCAAAAATATAAAACTGAACAGAAACTGAAATATGTAATACTGTATGTAATGTCTTTCAACTGCATTAGATTATTATTACATTATGGTTTAAAACAGTTATATGTTTTATACAGTTTACAGTTATATGATAAAACAAGTTACACATAACCTTTATAATGGCAGAAAAATTTTAAGAGTGAGTTCAAATTTATCAGTGACTAGAATTACTTCATTAATAATTGTATTCCTACTTTGAATTCTAACATAAATTCCCTTTCACTACACCAATTAAATACAGTATGAAAGACCTTTACCACTTCATAACATACCTGCAGTGATTTTCAAAGGACAAGATGACAGGATACTCAGATGTTACAAAGGCTGTTTCCTTAATGGCTTGAATCACATCCTTTAAAAATACAGCAAAGTAGTTTTGTGTATACTACAAAATAAATTCAGCGGCATTTTTTAAAAAATAAGTTGCAAACAGGAGAAATGCCTCATTCAACATGGACGTGCATATATAGTACACATGTTCACAGAGAAAGTAAGAGCTTAATCTTTTCGCTGGGGCTCTGCATCATAAAAACAGGATGTCATGTTTCACAAAATTATCCATATTTCTGAACGTGGTTGAGGTATGGTGTTCAGGCCAGTCCTGCCATTAGGTCAGGTAAAGCAGCCATCTCAGATAAAATATGCCAGAAGACAACGGTGGATCTCCCAGAGCTTTACTGAGCTTTCACACCAATAGTGGCTTTAATGCCTGCCTTCTGCTACGTAAGTAATTGTTGCTCTCAAATACAGTAGGGAAGTATCCTATCCCCAATGTTGAAATAAGTGTCAAGAGGCAAGACATCTGAATATTCAATATGAAATATGGAGAGGGCTGATGATGGCATGTCACTAATGTTTTTGATCCATATTGGCCTATCTAGGCCAAATATTCCTTATTTGTAGAAGACGTTTTTATCTTCCTTTTTCATTGACAAGAAAGAATAATATCAAACCTAACAGAATCATAATGAATTTTATACTGTAGAACAAATAATATTTCAAACATGAGCAATTTTATCATGGGGGAGTGAGAGAAGATTTAGCTTAGGTTTAAAAAAAAATGAAGAGGATGTTTGCAGCTGACTATGTGGCAAATTTACAAGAAAATAAAAATCATACAGGACCTGGTTACCTTGAACAGAATATCTGTACACATGGCCTTTCCATGTGTTATTATTGGTTCTTGATCTTCCCCTTTTCCATCCCAGCAGTCAAGTTCGATACACCTAGAAGTCAAAGAGAAAGAAAGATGGAATACTGCAATATTTGTTGGAAGATAGAATAGAATAGAATAGAATAGAATAGAATAGAATAGAATAGAATAGAATAGAATAGAATAGAATTCTTT
>JANHFM010001503.1:103959-114561 GCA_032468115.1 Grayia smithii | reverse complement strand
ACCAAAGGTGGTCCCTATTTTTCTACTTGCATTTTTTACGTGCTTTCAAACTGCTGGGTTGGCAGAAGCTGGGACAAGGAAGGGGAGCTCACCCCGTTATGCGGCACTAGGGATTCGAACTGCTGAACTGCCAACCTTTCGATCGACAAGCTCATTGTCTAAGCCACTGAGCCATCGCATCCTCCGTTTGGTATGGTAGTCAAAGCCAACAAGAGAAAGGTTGAGTTTGAAAATTAGCTGGATCAGATAAAGAAGAGAAAAACCTTCCCAAAAAATCCCCTAATGCATTCCTATGAGACAGAATAGGGCAGCAAGCCCCTCCTACTTCCTTCCTAGTCATTTGACCCAAGGCTATTTTAAGGAGTTGGAAAACATTCCAAAAGCTGTGCTCTGCATCCTTTCTTTTACTTATTTGGTTGCAAGAAGGTTGGGAAGTGAACTGTGATTGGGAACATTAAAATTAAAAATATCAAAAGGACTTCTTTCAATACTTCTTTGTTTTTGTCTGCTGAAAATTAATTTAGACATAACACATTACCTTAAAATAACACTCATGACCTTCAGAAAATTATGTTTTAGATTAAAAGCAAAAGCAAAGAAGTTCTGAACTCCTTGGAGATGAAGCACTAATATACAAAGAGGATTTTGCCAAATAATGAACACTATTTCAGACTTGTAAAGGTAGGGAAAGGAAATTAATGTTATCTCAGCGCACTGTTCTCTCTTTTTACATTTTAATGTCAAATTGCTTTTTAAAGCAAGATACAAGAACAAAGATGTGCAATTATGAGAGAGGCAAAATAGTCTTTTGAAAACTTGCTATCTCTTCCTGCAACCACCAACTCCTCAAAATTCTTGAGGATAATTTTACTTATGCTTTAGATACTTTCTAAACTCAGGTTGTCCATTATTTTATTTTAAACACCCAAAATCATTTGGTACTATACCCTTTAAATACGCATTGTGAAAACCTGTAAGTAATAAATGAAACCAAAATGTAATAATGAAATCTATGCTTTGCCATTTACTTGCTTCAGTTGAAAAGACTGGGCTTATTCACTTTCTTTCTCTAAAAAGAATAAGACACATACTGTATTTTTCGGACTATAAGATGCTCTGAAGTATAAGACGCACCTAGCTTTTGGGGAGGAAAACAAGGCTTCTGCCTCCCAGCAATTTATCTCCTTGCAGCAAACAGCAAGGTTAGCTTCAACACAGCCTGATTTAGCACAAGCAGCTGATTGGCAGTTGGATTGGCCTCCTGGAATACTGCCTATCAGCTGTTACAAGCTGCATGGATCGCCACCGCCATTGCCACCCATCGTTGTTGCCCCTATTGCCGCCTCCATGTGCCCCATTTTTGGCCTCTGTGCGTCCCATTTTAGGCCTCCGCGCATCCTGTTTTTGGCCTGTTCCAGGCAGCGGGGATTGCTGTTGCCGCTGCCTATCCTTGCTGCCTGGAATGGGCCAAAAATGGGACACGTGGAGGCCTAAAACAGGATGCGTGAAGGCGGTGATAGGCAGCAGCAGCGATGGGCGGCAACAGGCAATGGCAATCCCTGCAGCCTGGAACAGTTGATAGGCAGTATTCCGGGAGGTCAATCCAACTGCCAATCAGCTGCTTGCGCTAAATCAGGCTGTGCTGAAGCTGATCAGGCTGTTTGCTGCAAGGAGGTAAATTGCTGGGAGGTAGAGGCCGAAGGGTGGGGGCTGGTGAGTGAGCAAGGCTTTGGCAACATTCACTGTATAAGACATACAGACATTTCCATCCACCTTTTTTGGGGGGGGGGAGTGTGTCTTATACACCAAAAAAATATGGGTACATGGCTTCTTTTTCTCTTATTGTATATTATTGTAACATCAAGACTAAGCAAAATCTTACTGGATTTAATATAAAATAAATTGAAATACTGTGCATCATTTTAAAAGAAGACCTCCATGAAGAGCTACCTGAGAGCAATGATTTTATATTCCTGCCCTACAATATAGTATGTACTCAAGAGTGATCTTCCCCGTGCTCCTCCAACAGTTAATAGCACAAAGGAAATTTATGTGTTACATCTGTGGACGAAAGACACTCATGGGAGAATAGCATTTATTGCTGGCACATGATGAAATAATGAAAATCAAACCAACATCCAAATAAAACTTTCAGTCACTGTTTTTTTACTGCAATTCTTCACCATTTTAAACAAAAATGAAAAGCATGGTTCATAATTAAGTAACTTCAACTATCAAGGCTACAAAAGATATCAGAAACATATTAATTGTGTTGACAGCTTCACTGCAACACGAACCGCTATCGCATTTTCAATAACAATAAAAGGTACATTGGTCCGACTTTACAATGCACAAAGCATGTCATCTTGACCACAGTTTTAAATGTAAGTTTAAAAAGTAGACATCATTTTCTCTTAGTATTATGGAAAAATTGCAGCACAATAAAACCTCTGTCATTATTAATAGATTCTCTGAAGCACAAGTAAATAAAGTACTGATATGAAATGGTTGCAGAATCTCTTCTCTATGGAATCAAGATGATGAAACTTTATGGGAATTTGTAAAATAATATCAGGAGTTTCTTGCTAGCAATCAAAAACCAAAGTACTTATAGTTAGTTTGGATGCCAGCTATAATGAATTTTGGTGATCAAAATCATATAATCTTAGCAAACCCTGCTGAACAATACCCAATTGTTTGAATTTAACAATTCAACTGATAACCTTCATGTGACAATTTCTACAACAGCTAACAAGATTGTAAAGCAACTGCTCCAAACTCTGTGATCTAAAAGGCAAGGAAAAATGGTCATCTGTGATAAAGAAAATTGAAACCAATCCAAATGAAATACTTCAGTAAAGATGCCAAAAAGTTATTTGAGAAAGAATACCTGAATGTTCTGTATATTTAATTCTCCCATGTACCTATTATATCCTATATTGAACTTAGTTACATTCCTAAACAGTCATTCAAAAAGAAAATATTATAAGTATGTTTTATCTTAATTGACTGTTCTGTAAGAAAAATGCATAGGGATTACATATACTACAAATTGGTGAAGAAAATCAGAAATCAATTTCTGCAATTCAGCATCATATCTTCTCAACTGAATACAGGTAGTCCTCAACTTACGATCACAACTGAGCCCAAAATGTATGTTATTAAGTGAGGTTTGCCCCATTTTACAACTTTTCTTGCCACATTTGTTAAGTGAATCACTACAGTTCTTAAACTTGTAACATAGTTGTTAAGTGAATCTGGTTTCGCCATTGACTTTGGGGATCACGTGACTCCAGGACACTGCAACCATCTTAAATGTGAGTCAGCTGTCAAGCATGCAAATGTAAATCAGGTGACCATGAGGATATTGCAATGGACATAAGTGTGAAAAATGGCCATGTCACCTTTTTCAGTGCTGTTGTAACTTTGAACGGTCACTAAATGAACTGCTGTAACTGTCAAGGACTACCTGTACAGCAAAGCTGTTTTTCAGAATGTACTGATCCAGCCTATATCTGTGATTCCACAAGTTGCAATGGTGAAGAAGGTGACTGTGTAAAAAGCAATGCCTACAAGCCACGGTCAGTGTACTTTAGCTAATTTCAAAAAGTTAAGCAAGGCTGGACCTAATTAGCCTTTGGACACAATACATCAGATATACCTGAGCTGCAGGTTAGATAGGGAAGTCAAAAAAAATACTGTGGATAAGAAGATGGTGGGGGACCACTTTTGTTTTATTGCCAAGAAAGCTACATTGACATGTTGAGTTCCATTCAAAATACGCTCTTTTTGGTGTATTTTATTTCCTTTTCTCATATTAATTGACAAAAACTTGTCCTATCTTCTGACCCATTGCTCAGAGGTAGGTCTCATTAAGTAGTTATTTCCATTTCATTATTATCCACAGAAACAGAAACTTTGTGAGGCAAATCATTATTAACTTTCTCAACAACCAATAACAACAGTTTCACAAAATGCAACTGACATAACAACATCAAAGGCTACTTAGAAAACTGTTGACCAAGATTCCTTAAGTCTGGGGTATGAAATAATCAGAAGAAATTTTGGTTCTATATCTTGTAAGTATTATACTGTAGGTAAAACATTTATTTGTACATCAGGCTGAATTTACCAGAAACACTTTAACTTACACTGAAATTAATTTAAGAGGAACTTTGGCCATATCAAGGACAAAAATAAATTGTGAAGGGCTGATTAAGAGCCAGTAATAGAATTCAGAACAAATGAAAATCCAATTACCTTTAAGTACTGAGAAAAGAAATGCTAAGTGTACTGCCAGAAACAATTTCTCTAATTTCCAGAAATTGGGGGGGGGGGGGGATAGAACCCTTGAGATCTTAGTTTGACATAAATAAAAATCAACTGATACTATAATAAAAAAGCAGGGTAGTGGGTGACAAAAGTCATTAGCAGATAATCTAGTTTAAAACTTCAACTTCACTTTTCAAAAAGATCAATCAAAATACATAAATCATTAAAAGAAAGATCACATGTGCTTGATACATATTTTGGAAAGAAGGCATAAATTTGGTTAATGCTTCTTTGGCCTACATCTAACAAGCAAGATAGCCACATAAATTTTCAACCAGAACACTTTTCAAGGCATCCTAGATGCATCAGGAGATGCAACTCTCCAGATTGCACAGCCAACAAAGAGTTTGGCAACTCTGGGAACTGCAGTTGAACCCACTGAGGGAATGTCAGATTGGAAGGGTGGAACAAACCATACACTGATCATGCATTATATTAAAAACGTAAAGGGCAAAGAGCTGATAGGCAATAACATAACCATGATCAAGGATGAAAGGAATCCAGTTACCTGAAAAGAAACTAGTTTCCTGAAATATAAATGCCAACATCATTATTTGCTTCCTGTTCCAGAGGAGGAAAAAGGTTCTATAACATGGAAAAATCTAATTATTACTAAAATCTGATAAAAACAATTTAAAATGGAATTGGATAAAATACAATTTAAAATGAAATTGGAATAAAATACAATGATTTAATACATAGATAAATAAAATATGATAAAATTATATTTCGGTATCACCTCTACAATCTACCCCAATCAGTCCCACATACGCCGATCTCAACCAAACCATTTTGCTTTAGTACTATGTTGTGTTAAATGTTATTTTCAGATTCTGGCCTCACATAAGGTAAATTGTTTTAATATGGGGATCCCAATGGGTCGTTTGTTTGGTATATAGACCAAGGTACCTGTCTCTCACCCTTTTATACAGGCAACGATCAAATAGGATATGAGCCAGATCTTCTACCTCTGCCGTTCCGCAAATGCAGATGTCCATTGTAGGGTATAGAATGGAATCTCCCATATCTGACTATTGTGTCAAGCTTTTCGAATCTCACTCTCATAAATATCTCCCTAAGATGTTTTGGCAGTTGTAACTTCAAATGTCTATTTAAAAAGCATGTTTATATTTACTCAGCTACAATACAACTAATAGAAAAGAATATCATATAATCAATTAATAAAATAATATAATTTTAAAAAATGGCAGGTGATTCAAGCTAGCTTGGCTACTGTTGAGAGATACTGAATCCTGTAAGTTTCACATTATCTATTGTAGGTTGTCTACTCATGCTCTAGAAGTTGATGAGCTCTAGCCTGTTCAAAGGTATGTGGGCCGTTTCTACAGCAAAGACACCCACATTTAAGCAAATAAAAGAAAAGATCTGCAACAGTTTCTATCTGTGTTACCGCCGATTTTAAGTGCAAAATCTGTTTCATATGCATTTAGCTATGAAACAGGAATATATGTGTTATGTTGGACTAGAAGATCAATATGAGAGATGTGGTACAAAGAATGTTCTCAGTCAAGAAATATAATGGGTCAGAAGGGGCGTTGGTCCTACCTGATATGCCCTTTCTCATTGTGTTGGATGGGAGGGGCCAGGATGGGTTATTCTAGACTTGTAGCTCTATGGACTGAGTTGAATTTTCTGAAGTTCTGCCTCCCTGGTGACATTCCTCAGTTGGACAACGAAGGCGAAGCGAATGGTAAATCTATCTGAAAAAACGAATGAACTTGCCCTCGCCTGGAGTCAGATCAGACAGGCAACAGGGTGGGGCTGGCCCCTCCCATCCAACACAATGAGAAAGGGCGTATCAGGTAGGACCAACGCCCTTTCTCCATAGTGTCTGGATGGGAGGTGCCAAGATGGGACATACCAAAGCTTGGCAGCCCTACGGGTGGGAACTGTTCTGGTCCGAAGGCCCCTGCCTCTTCATGTACTCACTGCAGGACACACTGGCCAAATGCTACCTCCACCGAGGTGTAAGAGTCCAGTCTGTAGTGACAGATGAATGGCGACGGAGGTGTTCATGTCACCACTCTACAAATTTCTTCAATAGAAGCCTGGATAGCCCAGGCTGCTGTTGTAGCTGCACTGCGTGTGGAATGTGCTGTCATCCCTTGAGGCATCAGGAGACCTTGAAGCTCATAAGCATGGGCTATGCATGCCCGAAGCCAGGACCCTACCATGGAAGGTTTCACCATATGGCCCAGAGTTGATGGCTGAAAGGAGATCAACAGGAATTCAGTCTTCCTGATGGAAGCGGTCCTTGAGATATAAATACAGAGGGCCCACCTAACATCCAGTGTATGCCAGGTCTGCTCCAAGGCATGCTGAGGCCTTGGACAGAAATCAGGCAAGATCAATTCCTGTGCTCAGTGAAACAAGGAGTCGACCTTTAGAAGGAAAGCAGGGTCTGGCCGCAGGACCACCTTGTTTGGATGAAAAATACAGAGGTCATTCCTCACTGATAATGCCGCCAGCTCCGATATCTGTCAGGCAGATGTGATGGCCATACGGAAAGCAATCTTACACGAGAGGAAGCAAAGACCCCTCTGACTGAGAATACAAACTTTGACCCAAATGTGCAGGTGAATCAGGCCCATAATAACTTGACCCCTCAGCTGATGGCCCCCAAGGTCCACATCTGCTTGAAGAGGCAAACCAGGGTCGAGGAAACACTGGTGCTGACTGAATTCTGCAGCAATCCCTCTCTTGATTGCTTGGTCAATCCACTGCTGCATGAATGGGTGCATATCCTGCTGTTGCATTCCCCCCCACAGATAAAGCCCCACCGTGGTAGGGGTAAAGGTCACTCAGGAGTCTTATGTGGTACCCCCAAGGGGCCAGGCTGCTCTGGTTGGACCACTAGGGCCTCAGGTGACCAGGTGGAACTGGCTCCAGACAGGGCAACCACCTACTGCGCCTGCTGTACGGCCATCTCCAGGGATTGGTGCACAACTTGGTGTTCCGCCTTGACATTGGTGGAATGGCTCTGTGCCAAGGCACTGGCAGAAGCCCTAGTAAATTCCTTGTCCAAGGTCTTCTGCCTCTTCTGCACTGTCCTCTCCTCTGCCTTGGAGGACCCCTTATGCACTCTGGCATTGGCATGTATCTTGGCAGCCACTATTAAGCTGGCTGGCTGTGGTCTAGTTGGGGCCCTGCCCACCTTATCAGGTTGAGGAGACCATGATCCCTCAGCCGAAAAATTACCATGCTCCCCACTGTCCTCCATCAGTTAACCAGTGCCTAGCCCACCAGGCAGCGGGAAGCAATCCAGGAAAAACTAGGCCTGCAATAGGCGTGGCCAAACCTCACCAGGAATCTGCTTTGATGTGGGGGTTAGGTGGCTAACTTGTGCCAGGAATCCTGGCAGCAGCTATTTAACTCCAACCCTGGGAGAAACTGACAGGGCCCAACTGAATTTTACTGGCCTGAATCCTGATCCAGAGAAGAAGTCCATACAAAATGCCACCAGACATTCTAAAATGGCCAACCTCCTCAGCAGCCACATGCAGACAGGCCTCACTAGGCTGCAGCAGCAGGGCCCCAGGCTTGGAGTAGGCCTCTATAGCAGGCCACAGGCAAGTTGGGGTGGCAGGTTTAGGTGCAGGGCTTTCATCAGCTGCTGTGGAGAGCCACCTGAGCCATGCAAGAATGCCGGGGGTGCGAAGCCACCCAGACTTAAAAGTGCAGGCCCGGAACACGGGAAATATGGCTCTGGCCTCACTGCAATCTTAGGAGCCACGTCAGGTGCAAAGCGGCTGGTGCAGTCCACACGGCTCCTGCCATGCTCTCCGTGCTTCCCAACAATCACTTAAGGAAGTGGCCCATGCCAGGCTGAAGAGGCTGGCATGGCCGAAGAATGCTGCAGGCTGTCAGTGGTAAGGAAAAAAATCACTGCCGCACAGCTGACTAATGTGAAGCCGCGCTGATCAAAGGAGCTGCACCAAGGCTTCAGGAGACTGGTGCGGTCCTAGCAGCTCTACCAGCACTATGCTGCAGTGGAGATCAACCGTCAGGGCATTAAGCCCTCTACACAGCCCCCCAAAGGTCTGTAAGTTCGTGGGGAGTGCAGGGGCGCCAGTGTGGGCCACCCCCCGGCTCAGATCCATAGCCACGGAGAGCCGTCCCCTGCTGGAAGAAAGCAAAGTCAACCACAATAATAACAGGAATAAGAAAGTCCAGGGACAATTATTCAAAGCTCATCTCACAAGCTGCTGGAGCAAGCAAAATACCTGTCCATACCCTGAGACTGAGTTGAAAAACTGAGGAACGTCACCAGGGAGGCAGAATCTCAGAAAATTCAACTCAGTCCATAGAGCTACAAGACTAGAATAATCCATCCTGGCACCTCCCATTCAGACACTATGGAGAAGGCATCTATTAGAGGCATTTTAATGGGATTGTTGTGAGGATATAAAGGCTGGAATTTATATTGTACACCTTGCAAGGAAGTCTGGCATAGAAAATAAATAAACGCACAATATTTCAAATAACCTAGTAAGTACATTTTGGGTGGAATTGAGAAAAAAATCTTTTTTTCCAAAGCAATTAAATTCCAATTTCCCTTTCTTTCTTTTGGAGGGAAGCAGCTGAACAATTTGGTATTGCATTTACCCAATATCAAAATATACTTCTGACATCTTTATTAATGTGCTGAGATCACATACTGCCCTGGGGTACGTGTAAAAAATATGAATTGTATGCAGCAGCATCTTTCGTTGCTGTGCAACCGTAACATATCTAACCATACAACGGGGGGAGGGGAAGCTGTGGGAGAGTTAGGCTATATCTGCAAAAAGGATAACAAACGATACATAATGTTATTTGTTTGTGAGGCACTCTGACATGTGTTTGAGATGAGAAGTTATATAAATTGAAATAATAAATACAATAATGTAGAGTACAGAGAAATTGGACATGCACACAGGAAACAGGAAATGTAATCTTAAATGTAAATAAATATGAGGATGTTATTTCTTGTAGACTGCCATAATTTTTAGCTACCATAAGAAGTTTCTTTTTCCAAATAGTTCCTAATTATGCTAAAGAACAAACTCAAATGTAATGTGTATGTATTTCCCACAACTTTAATGGGGGAAAATGACTGTAAATTAAACTACACTATACCATTAAGTTATATCACTTAAGCTTAGTCTGATGCAACATCAAATACTTATTCTTCTTTGTATATATTTTAATAAAATGTTTAAAAAAAGGTTAAATGATACAAATTAATATAAAGGTGGTAAAAAAGAACAAGAATGTAAAAGTGCAAACAAAAAGAAAAATAGAAAAGAAAAAATAGACGTCTAGGCTTCCTCACAGCAGTTATAAGTACAATTATAATATATGTGGAATTCATTATATGCATATCAGAATAATGCATTCAAAATTAAATCCTTTTAATTTTATTCTTTTAATAATGCACTTAAAATAATTCCTTTAAAAAAGCCATTGCCAAAGATAGAGAAGGAATATAGTAAATTGAATTCTATTGTTACCATATATTCCTTTGTTGATATAAAATATAGTTAAGGTTAATTTTATTAGAGCTAACTACTTTTCTCTTTGTAAATATCAAAATCTTTATTACCTTTCATGATCACTGTCCATAACATTATTATTATTACAATTGTAAGAACCCTAGAAGAATTTTTGTTATAGTTTGCTGCACCCTGTTCCTCTATCCATAAACATTAACTGTGTTGGAGAAAATCCAAATAAAGCACACCATGACCTAACGTAACTGAATGTAACAGCAGAGTAGTTTCTCTACAAAAAGATTCTGTTTAGGATTAGCAAGGCCAAAAAGACTGGAATGTAATTGGAGAGTACACACTGAATCCCTTGTCAAGGAAACATCAGATTCCTTGACTTGGATTTTAAAATAAACACAAAGTCTACTTTTAGAGAAACAAAGAAACAGGCAAATATATAATACACAATGCCTGGCTTGGAAGAACATGCATGAGAAGAAACCCAGATCAGATCTATAGAAGCATTTGCTGAGTAACTATGACAAAGCATTATGCTGGGATGTTTGTTGGTCAAGTTTTATTGGCAGATTAACTCAAGAGTGCAAAAACATGCTCAAACTATGGACACTAATGACAAAACCTATAAACCTTCAGATGCTATCCTCTATAGCAACAGGATTTTAGTCCAACAATGAAACTGGCGATAATAAATGTCCTCTTATTGAACTCTCTCTCTCTCTCTCTCTCTCTCTCTCTCTCTCTCTCTCTATATATATATATA
>JANHFM010001503.1:47713-74636 GCA_032468115.1 Grayia smithii | reverse complement strand
AGCCAGCTGGGGAATTCTGGGAGTTGAAGTCCACACATCTTCCAGTGGCCAAGGTTGAGAAACTCTGGACTAGGAGGATTCTTTACAATGGGTCTATTGCAGATCTATGGACCTTACAAGCAATCAAATCTTGATCCTAAAGATAGGGCTTGATATAGGCAAGCAGTAACCTGTATAATAATATATATATATTTTGCTGCTGTATTTCTGTACTGACTAAAGCACGATATAATTTTATCTTGTTATGTATTCTAAAATATGGCAACACATTGTAATTTGGTTCTTTGTTATATTATAAGAGAAGATTGGTATTCCTAGCTTGCTTAGCTAAATAAACATGAAACTACTGTAGGTAGCATTGTTCCTGACTGGAATATCCTACGGGAATGTTACATGAGTTCCATTTTGGAAAAAAGACTGACTCTAAATCTTTTAAATAAGGCTAAAAAAGAATTGGTGACCCGTATTTCTTATATGATGGAGTTTATTGTTAAAAATAATTATATAGTTTTGAAATCTGTTCATGTGATCATAGGTTGTATTTAGTTATTTATTTAGAAAATTTATATTGCCACCTACTCACATATGGCAACTCAAGACAACTTACAGGACTTAAAAACACAATATAAAATAAATGAAAAAAAATGAAAATAATAAAATAATAACACGAGGTTATAACACACATTCATACCAGCCATTTAATGGGCTCTGTCCCACTCTGGGCTCCCCAGGATCACTGTCAGAACCACATCTTCAGGGCCTTCTGAAAGAGTGTTAGAGTGGGAGCCAGTCTAATTTTTGCAGGGATAATGTTCCAGAGCGCCAAAGAATTGAGCCTTTGAACTATGGTGCTGGAGAAGACTCCTGCGAGTCCCTCTGACTGCAAGGCGATCAAACCAGTCAGTCCTAGAGGAGATCAACCCTGACTGCTCTCTAGAAGGCCAGATCCTGAAGATGAAACTCAAATACTTTGGCCACCCAATGAGAAGGAAAGACTTACTGGAGAAGAGCCTAAAGCTGGGAACAATTGAGGCAAAAGAAGAAGGGGACGACAGAGAATGAGGTGGCTGGATGGAGTTACTGAAGCAGTTGGCGTGAGCTTAAATGGTCTCTGAGGGATGGTAGAGGACAGGAAGGCCTGGAGAACGTTGTCCACGGGGTCACAATGGGTCAGACATGACTTCACAACTAACAACAACAACAATGTTCCAAAGGGAGGGAATCACCCTGGAGAAGGCCCTGTATTTCTGTATCACAGTTTAAATACTTCAGGCAATGCTGTCTTGCTGCCTTCTATTGACTTAGTCAAGCTCTGTAGGCGAAAACAGTTAATTTTGTTCAAATCAATTAAGATTAAGATTGTAAACATACTTAGAAGTAGAATATATATAGCCAAGCTGGATATACATTTCTTCAGCAAAGGCCAGATACAGAAGATGGGAATTGAAAGAAAGGGGGTAAAAAAGCAAGCTGGCAGTAGTTATATCTGGGACAAATCCAGTGAACAATCTAGAAGGGAAGGACCCATAATTTCTATAGCAGCTTGATTTGTTAGATTCATCATTCATTCCTTCTCTCTCCTTTGTTTACCAGCCAAAACATTACTGGTCTTGCTGTGCCTGTTGTTTAGAAAAAGATAATTTATCTGCTGCTCCTGTCTAGCACAACCTCTTTAATTAGCTCCTTGTAGATTCATCGCTTGTTTCTCTCTACTGTTTCTTTGTCTTTCTCTCTCTCTGTGATACTCCAATGTGAGAATTTTCCATGTATTGATGTCTCCCATGGAATTCTAAGGTGCCATTTCATGCCCTTTGGCAATGATCTTTGAGCCACATGAAAGACTTGCTTCAGCCTTTGATCTGTTGAAACAGGGCATTTGTGTTTGTAAGGTTCATTTTTTCCCTTCTTTTAAACAAAAGGGGCTTATATTAAGAAGTATGAACACTGCTGATAATTCTTTTCTTAGAGCTTCTTTTCACTAGGTCAACTTTTCTTCCTGCACTGTTGTAATTTCCTATTCTTTCAGGAAATATAATCAATAAGGCAGAACAGCTATCACAAGCCTCAGGCATCCATCTTCAAAAGGAAGTCAGGTCATGAATGCCTCAAAGTATCTTAATTTCATCTAAAAGTAGCACATCGATGCAGATACTTCATAAACAAAATGTATCTTCCAATTAGGTAAGTCTGGTATTATGTGCCCAAGATACGAACTAGAATTTTCTCCCATATAGCCTGCAAATAATTCAACCAGATAACTAGAATGGAAAAACCAGAGAAAGGATTAGGCAAAAAGCAGGGTTTTTTACCACTACAGAGCAGCAAAAATTATTTTATTGCACAATAAAAGGTATTATTGCAATAAGTGCAATAATAAGTTAATAATTATTGCAATAAGTGCATAAAATTCATGAGACTCTCTGCAAAATTCTCCTTTTAATTATTTTTAAAGGATCTATTTCTTCAGACTGAATGAGAGCTGTTAGAAAATGAAATGCATGCCCAGCATGGTTCTGATGGTCATTTTGATGATCCTGTCTCTGGGGTCCTTGATTTCAGTCCTGAGATCCAATGTTATCTATGCCACTACATAGATATTGTCTTGGGAAAAAAATAAATGACAAATCTGAAAAAGGAGCAATTCTGAAAAAAGTTCAGACAGATACTTTCAGATAGGTTAACAGAGTTGTAAGGGACCTTATAGGTCATCTAGTCCAACCCCCTGCTCAAGCAGGAGACCCTATACCATTTCTGAAAAATGGCAGTCCAATCTTTTCTTGAAAGTCTCAAGTGATGAAGCTCCCACAACTTCTAAAGGCAAACTGTTCCATTGGTTGATTGTTCTCACTGTTCTCATTTCTAGGCTGAAGCTCTCCTTGATCAGTTTCCATCCATTATTCCTTGTCTGGCCTTCAGGTGCTTTTGACCCTCTCCTCTCTGTGACTGCCCCTCAAGTATTGGAAGATGGTTATCATTTCTCCCCTGGTCCTCAAGTTCATTAGGATAAAAAAAAGTTTGTTATGTTTATAACTTTACTGTAGGAAGGAAAAGTCAAGGGCAAAACCAAGAAAATAAGTAATTGAATTAAAAAATCTAAAGGACATCTTTCTGAAATAAAGGGCTGTCCTTTTAAAATAAAGGATGTATGGTCACTGTACACTACATGCCTATGAGAATGGACTATTATTATGGTTTGTTGCACAGTCAGCCAAATGTTTACACTGGATTTGTTATTTTTATCCACCTATCCAGTCCTTCCCAAGGATCTGGGATATTGCTTGATGGTGTTAAAGGTATTGTTGCAGGATGTAAGCTGTTCCAAGTAATTCTGACTTTTGCAATTAACTGATGGTGATTTTGTCAATGCTGATGATATTCAACTGGTGCTCCAGATGCCTTATGATTGTACCCAACACATCTATCCCTATTTATTCTATCTTTGCTTACTGTCTATTCATCCAGGTCATAGTTATCCCAAAGGTGCTTTTTCAAGAGGCAACAGGACTTTCTTGTTTTTTCTTGCTTACTATTGCCACAGTTATTCTACTTTTATTTGCATGTCTTTGTATTATTATTATTATTATTATTATTATATATTTTATTCATTAAACATGAAACTCAGTCAACTGAACATTTAAAAATGTGTCACAAATACCATTGACTAGTGCTAATGGTTGGTATGGGTTGCTGCCAGTGTCCTAGGTATCAGCCAAGTACCTTCTTAAAATATATGATGTTCTGAGTAGTGCAGTTTTTTGCAGTTCCGCTGGTGTAATTGCAGGAAGCTGCAATTTCTTGAAGTGTTTTGTAAAATTCTTGGACATGGTACCAAGTGCCCCGATGACAATGGGTATCACTGTTACATGTTTCATCCATAGCTGTGTAGTTTTGATGGCCAGGTTGCGATATTTTGTAATTTTTTCCAGTTCTTTTTCTTCAACTCTGGCATCTCCTGGAACAGCGATATCAATAAACTGTATGCTTTGGCCCTCGACAACCGTGATATCTGGCGTGTTGTGTTCCAAATGACGATCTGTCTGTATTCGAAAGTCCCACAAGATCTTGACCATCTCATTTTCGGTAACTTTTTCCACTTTGTGCTCCCATGACTTTTCGGATACAGGTATGTGATATTTTTTACATAATGACCAGTGGACTAATTTAGCAACTCGATCATGTCTGGCTTTGTAATCAGTTTGTGTGATTTTGCTGCACTCACATATTAAGTGTGAAACAGTTTCAACCTCGTTATTATTATTATCTCTTTTATTAATTAAACATGAAACTCAGTCAACTGAACATTTAAAAATATGTCACAAATACGATTGACTGGTGCTGATGGTTGATATGGGTTGCTGCCAGCATCCTAGGTATCAACCAAGTATCTTCTTAAAATGCTCTTCCGAGTAGCACAGTTTTTTGCAGTTCCGCTGGTGTTATTGCAGGAAGCTGTATTTTTAAAAATTCTTGGATGATATTATTATTATTATTATTATTATTATTATTATTATTATTATTATTCCTGATTTTTAAATATATAATTCAAGGCAGCAGCAGGTCTAAACTCCTGCTTCCTAATTAGATCACAACAATAAACTTGTGAGGTGGGGTTGTGCTGAGAAAGAATTAATGGATGAAAAGTCGCCCAGCCAATATTCATGCGTAAGGGAGGCTTAGAACTCACAATCTTCTGGTTTGTAGGCCACCACCTTAACATTATACAAAACTGGTCCCACATTATAAGCATTTCTACACTGCAAGCAGTACATCCATCAATAGATCTCCTACTTAGATGATTTTAGCTTTTGATAATAGTTTGATGATTACCAGAAACAATCTTGTACAGGTAGTCCTCAACTTACAACCACAATTGAGTCCAAAATTTCTTTTGCTAAGTGAAACATTTGTTAAGTGAATTTTGCCCCATTTTACGACTTTTCTTGCCAGAGTTGTTAAGTGAATCACTGCAGTTAATAAATTAGTAATACAGTTGTTAAATGAATCTGGCTTCCCAATGACTTTGCTTGTAAAAAGGTCTCAAAAGGGGATCCCTTGACCCAGGAGCACTACAAGTGTCATAAATATGAATCAGTTGCCAAGCATTTGATTTTGATCACATGACCATGGGGATGCTGCAAAGGTTGTAAATGTGAAAAATGGTCATGTCACTTTTTTCAGTGCCATTGTAACTTTGAATGGTCACTAAATGAACTGTTGTAAGTCGAGGACTGCCCTGTAATTCCTTCACTACAAAATATCCTTCACAGAGAAATTTCTTGTCCTATCAGCAGAGACAAGCAGAAAATTCTCTTCCATTTTTTCTATCAGTTCTCATTTGAAATATGAAGGAAAATGGCTTTAAAAATTATTTCAAAGGAAGTCAGCAAAATTTCATAAATGGTGTTCTTGCATTTATTTAGGTGTAAGATGAAAAGAAATCTATCTTTCACTGTAGAATCATCTCTTCAGCTGTTTGTAGTCTCTCAAGGTCCCATTTCTTTCATTAAATCTCCAAGGAAAATATCATGAAGGAATCTGTCCCATTGGGCTCTTCAAGATTAGAGCATGTAGGCCAGGAGTGTCAAACTTGCATCATCACAGCGGCATTACGTGACGTATTGCAACTTTTCCCCCCTTCACTAAACTGGGCGTGGCCAGTGTGTGACACATCCTGCCTGTGGGCCGCGAATTTGACAGCTCTGATATAGGCAGTCCAGACACCAGAATTCTGGGAGTTGAAGTCCACACATCTTTAAATTGTCACAGACTCTTTAGAGAATGATCAAATCCAATCTGTGATGCTACCTTCAGTAAGAAACGAAGCTCAGACATGTTAAGATAAATTAGAAAGAAATCTTCAAGGATTTTGAGAACAAGTTCATTTGGGGTGGGGGTGGAGGTGTTAAAAGAAGAAAAAGCAGAAGGTAGAGTTTGGCATTGCCTTATTTATTATTTAAAGATTATTTCTGAGGTCTTCTTTCATGCATTTTCAGTTCATAATTTTAACTCTCAGCTAAATTGTTTGTATTTAAATTTTTTAGATTGTTGATGGGCTTCATTTCCTTCAAATGGGCTTCATTTCCTTCAATCCAGAATCCTGTGAAACTTTTCAAAACAGTGGGTAATGTCATGCCAATACATGTTGAGATGCACTGCCTGAATATGTTGCCACCTGCATGGATGAAGAAAATCCGCAGATCCATGAAAAACAGATGCGATCTGAAAGCAGTATGCCTTTATTTCTGCAGCATAGGCCTCTTAAAAACTTGTGCATTCCTGTTCACCACAGACAAGACTTTCAAGGAATAACTGATCAGCCTGGAGATAAAGCCAGCTAACAATAGATAGCTATTTTCTGTTGCTGCAGGTGCTTAAATGATCTGCCCACACACACACTTTTGAGGTCAGGAGGATGTAACTCCACACTGAAATCTACAAACACAAAGACAGTGTACCACTTCAGGTAAAAATAATAGTTTCCTTGGCTGAAGGCCATGTTACATTTTTCCAAGCACATAATGCATCTGTTTTTTTGTAATTGAAGTATTACCATAATTATTTAAGGCAGACAGAATGAACAAAAACGTACTCCACTAAGCAATTCAGCTGCCCTTACTTCTTCCTGTATTTTTTGGGGACATCAGGAGGTGGAAAGGAGTCAAATGCTGAATCCTAACTAAAATTAGGGTTTTAGTTTCTGTTTCTGCTGTAAGTGCATTAGAGAAAATGCTGCATGTTAAACTGACCTCAGCAGGAAGAAGGGCCAAATAACAATACAAACCCTGTAAAATTCTGACAACACGAACGTTTGTGGAATTCTCCTGGGCTTCTGAATTTAAAAAAGCAAGCCAGTAATGAAATACAAATAATGTAAAATGGAGCTATTTTGTCCCAGTTCACGTGGATATTCATATTCATGTTCATTTAACAAGTATTGAAACCATAAAACAGAATATAAAAACAACAAATTAAACGACAGCATCTTAAGTACTGTAACTGAAGTCTTTAATTGATACTAAAAGTTAATAAGATTAAAATTGAACAGGGAAGGCATTTATACAGGTGCTTGTATTGAGAATGCCTTGTTTTGGGTTGTTCCATAGTGAATGGCAAGTGGATTAAATACAATAGGGCAACTTTGTTGTTGTTGTTAGTTGCGAAGTTGTGTCCGACCTATCGCAACCCCATAGACAATGTTCCTCCAGACCTTCCTGTCCTCTACCATCCTCTGGAGTCCATTTAAGTTCACGCCAACTGCTTCAGTGACTCCATCCAGCCACCTCGATCTCTGTTGTCCCTTTCTTCTTTTGCCCTCAATCTTTCCCAGCATTAGGGTCTTCTCCAGTGTGTCCTTCCTTCTCATTAGGTAGCCAAAGTATTTGAGTTTCTTCTTGCTGCTGATATTAATTGATGAGCAGGTACATAAATGAGGGGTAAAGTGATCTATCTGACAGTGAAGTAATTCAGAACTTTATATAGTGTTATAAACACCTTGAATTTGTCCTTGTAGCCAGTGCCATGCCTTCAAAATAAGGATAGTGGGTTATCCCCTCAAATGTCCACTTGCCTCAAAGGCAATCTTATGAAGAATGAATTGCAATAATCTAACTTTGAGGTTAATGTTGGGGGAGTCACGATGACCAAACTGACCCTTTCCCAGAGTGGGGAGACTCACCAAGCTACATTAACTCATGAGCAATCTGGGGAGAAATAAGAGGCAAAAAATGATGACCCACGCTTTTTGATGTTGTAACCAGTGGTGGGTTGCCCCTGGTTCGGTCCGGTTCGCGCGATCCGGTAGCGGTGACGCTGTGACATCACTGAACCAGTTCTACGTGTCCTGGACCGCGCGCCCCCTTGCGCGCCCGTACTTACCGGCCTGGGCGTGGAGCGCGTGGAGCGCGCTTGCGTGCATGCACAGAAAACTTTTTTTGACCTTTTTGGGCCAAAAAAAGCTTCTGCGCTTGCGCAGGAGCGCCCGTTTGGTGCACGCACTCCGCACGCCCCCACCACGCACAAAGCACGTGCACCTTTAGAACCGGTAGGACAGGTAAGTAGAACCCACCCCTGGTTGTAACACAAACTCTGATTCAAAGTCACCCTCTCAAAATCTCATGACTGTCCTCTCAGAGTATCCTTTCAGTGAACCCTGTTATTTGAGAGAAAGCAAATAGAGGGTATCAGAAAAAGGGAAAAAAATGTATCCCCTCATCCACTTTTGATTCTAGTTGCACTTCTCACTTGTTTCATCACCCCCCCTGCATCTCCTATCACATACAAAAAAAATACTTTTTAAAGAAAGGGATATAACCAGAAACATTTTATTTCAAAGACCTAAATTTTAATCCCAGTGCCTAGTTTTATACTTTTTAGTAGTTAAAAAATTTAGTGGGAATGTGAACAAGCATGAAGCTTGGCTTCTTTATGTCACAGATCTAATATTATGAACATAGATTTTGTTTTTCCTTTTAGTATAATAAGAAAACCAAAGGGACATAACTGACTTCAAGACACAACTGAAAAATGTTGACTTATGATGCAAAAAAAAAAAAAGAATAGTTCCACGAGAAGAAGATAATTTGATTATATCCAAAGCCTCATCAGAAAACCTTGCACTCCTTGAAATCTATATCATTCCACTTATTCAGTATCAAAAGATAAAAGGCAGAGCTTACCCAAAGAAGGTCCAGGCTTGCTTTTCAGGAAGTCTATGTCAGATCCAACACCTGAGGCATCATCTTTTGCCTGAACCTGTTTCCTTTCACAGGCATGCTTCCGCTTAAAATGGAATATTTTAACTGTCTTGGCTGAAGAATTTGGAATCCATCCATTCCTCCTGCCTCCAAATCTACATTTTTATTTCAACTACTGACTATTCAATGTATGCTTTATTTGTCTAAGAAAAACCAGTTAAACTATTCTGAAGTATTGCTATGTATTACTTTGGTAGCATCTAGCTATTGCAATCTTGATCGTTAGGAAGTAGCCAGCCTTATTTCGTTCCTGCTATTTTCTCTACAAAAATAATTTTAGGCTGATCAATCATATAAAGCCTTTTCAGTTAGGAAAAGAGTGTAACATGAAGCTTGCAGGAATGGGGTATTTCCTTAGAATAGATGTATTATAGCTGCATGGGATAATATCATACTAAAAGGGGTTTGCCTGGCATATTTATTTTTTATTTATCTATTCATCTGTCTTCCAATAGACTAGCTAGAGACACCATACAGGGAGTCAAGAAAGATATGGACTTTTTAATAGCCTACCTTTCAAAGTGGATAGAATTAGACAAAACATTGAGTTTCATCCAGTTTAGCTGAAATGTAAATAAAATTGCATATATGTTTAATAAATTACATACAATTCAACTATGCCCCATATCTGTAAGAACATTTCCCTTTTATCACAACTTTTTTTATTTGGGGGTTATTCAGGCCTGATTCATTACAAATACATATACACACACAGAGGACTGTGCTATGGAAAAAGATGGAAAATATGCCTAATATGAAGAATGTAGGCTAATTCTGCTGACTGCCAGCAGTTTGATTCTGATCAGTTCAAGGTTGACTCAACTTTCCCTCCTTCCGAGGTTGATAAAATAAGGACCCATATTGTTGGGGTCAATATGCTGACTCTGTAAACTGCATAGAGAGGGCACTATAAAGCGAAACTGTAAGTCTATTGCTAATGTGTTAAAATTTAATGCAAATGTTTAGCCCTATTTTGGTTGTATACTTTTGATGGATAAGCCTAACATGGGAAGAATAGTGAGCAGCTCCTTTCCTCTCTAAGTCGTGTTGATGATCGCACTGGAAAGTTAGTCTCTACAACTATAGCATGGTTCTCTGTGGTGGGGAATCAGCTGCCCTTGAATTTTGTGGACTCAGGCTCAGGGGAAATCTTCTCCTGAAAACAATGAGAATCTCTTTGGACAGACCAGCTCATCAATGGCCTCATCAGCATGACTAAAACAGGGGAAAGACTACTCACAACTTGTTGGATTAGTCTTAATCTAACCAGAGGGAAAATACACTAATATGTGAATGTTTGAACAAAATAGGGCAGTAATGGAAAATACACACATACATACATATCTAACAGACTTCATTACAGAATACTGATGGGGTACAATTAGACAGAGTATTTATTGTGGTAATGCATAATAACTATTAATTGGAGTTCCTCAATGAGAGAAAAAAAGCAAAATAAAGACTGATCAGGTAGTCTTCGACTTTCGACCACAATTTAGCCAAATTTTTTTTTGCTAGGTGAAACATTTCTTAAGTGAATTTTTCCTCACTTTATGACTTTTTGCACCACAGTTGTTAAGTGAATCACTGCTGTTGTTAAGTTAGTAACATGGTTGTTAAGTGGATCTGGTTTCTCCATTGACTTTCCTTGTTAGGGGGGCACAAAAGGGATCACATGACACCCTCCCCCAGACACTGCAAACATCATAAATATGAGTCAGTTGCCAAGCATCTGAATTTTGATCACATGACTATGGGGATACTGCAATGGCCATAAGTGTAAAAATGGTCATAAATAATTTTTTTCAGTGCTGTTGTAACTTTTAAAGGTCACTAAATGAATAGTGAATGGTTGTAAGTCGGTAGGACTACCTATAGTGGGAATCAGGGATGCCTTAAATAGATATTTCTATGCTGTGCAGCCAGGGGTGGGTTCTACTTACCTTTACTACCGGTTCTCTTCATGCACGCACTTTGCGTGTGATCAGCACGCACATGCTCGCTTTGCTCATGTGTGCGCCGAATGTGCGCTCTGCGTATGTGCACTACTCTCCTTGGAAAAAAACTCAAAGCAAGCACTCTGCGCATACGCAGAGCAGAGAAATGTAAATACCGGCACATGGGTGGACCCAACTCCTGGCCGCGGAGAATCGGTTCGGTGACATCACACCGTCACCGCTACTGGATCGCGTGTACTGAGCCGAACCAGGAGCAACCCACCTCTGTGTGCAGCATTTTAACTGAGAAAGTGAAAGAAAGTACTTAACAACATATTAAGAAAGAAAAGTATGCCTTAAGAAAGAAAGAAATTTTGTTAGCTCTGTGGTCAAATCACTGATGCAATTATAAGGCAAGGCAACTTTGAAAAAGTTTGAATCATGGATAATGGATCTGGAAGCCTTTGCTTGAAAAGCTTATTTTATTGACAGCAATTTGCATTTGTTGCTATTTTATGCATTTATTTCCCTGTCGGGGGAAAAATGAGTTACATCAGTAATGAGCATTAAAAAAAAAAGTGCTTAAATGTGTGTAGTTGTGGTGATTTGGTATCTCCTGTTAGAAGATGGGAAGATGGGAGTGTATCATGTTAAATGTATTGTGCCAAGATTTCACAGCTCTTTGCGTTAACTGGTACTCGAAGGTGAGATGAAACAAATTCCAACTTGCCCAATATATACAGTAAATTCTGGATTTAAATATTTGAGTAGATGTATAAGTCAAAGCAGGTGTCATACACAATATTACATTAGATGCACAGCTCATAACA
Organism: Grayia smithii; assembly: GCA_032468115.1. Classification (NCBI taxonomy): domain Eukaryota; kingdom Metazoa; phylum Chordata; class Lepidosauria; order Squamata; family Grayiidae; genus Grayia; species Grayia smithii. The sequence goes on along the minus strand of JANHFM010001503.1, from coordinate 63,116 downwards.
CAAAATGCAAGCAAATGGCTTGGTGGCCGCTCCATGTAAGACGCTCTAATACGTGCAGGCTTGGTTATTGGGATCGCTCTCTACCACAGTCCAAATTCAGCACAGGGATAAGATTCCCTCTCTGGCATCCATAGCTATACTTTCCCTCTTTCTTCACCTAGCTCCGTGATGGTGAACCTATGGCACATGTGTTGCAAGTGGCATGCAGAGCCATCTCTCTGGGCATGTGAGCCATTGCCCGATGCTCTTCCAGGTTCTGGTGTGCCGGCCAGCTGGTCTTCATGCATGCCGGAACCCAGTGTGCATGCGTGTGCCAGGAAGATGATTTTCCGGTTTCCGGTGCACACATGTGTCACCGGGCAGCTGCTCTTCCGGTTTCTGGCATGCACGCATGCATGCACTCCCATTTCGGCAATCAATGCTGAAAAGGTTCACCAACACTGACCTAGCTGGTTGTGTTTCTGCCTTTCTGATGTGAGATGTAATGGGGAGAACTGGACACATTTTTACATCCTTATTTCTGGGAAGTGATTCAGATGACACACAGAAGGAGAAAGAAATGAATGGTCATTAGCAACATACATAAGAGGAATAGGGAACCTGAAAGGATGGAGCTTGAGTCATAGGATCTTCTTCATTTTTGCCTCTTCCCCAAAATCTGGCAGCTAACTAATATACATTTTTCCTCAGCTGACCCATGTTGGAGTTCTCCAGATTGAAAGGTTTTATTTACATTGATAATATTTCCTTTTGCTTATCGTACCCTTTTTCTAAAATGGTAAGTCAAGAGCTCCTGGCTTCCTTCTTTCATGACATTTAATCTCAAGGGAAGCCTGCTTGTCCCTTTCTCAAGTGTTTGCCACTTAGAGTAAGGGTATACTCTACACATTTTAGTCCTTGTCATGCTATGGTAAAACTCCCTTCTTTCATTTATATTGTCAGAGCTATTTTCACCTTTGATAAACTGTATCCATCAACCCCTTTTATAGCTCAACTATGATGGGAAAATCCACTTAAGAGACTCTATTACCTTTTTTGTCTATAAATATAAGTCCATTCCCGTGTAATGATTCTGATGCTGAATTGCTCCTATTGACTTTAGTTGAGCTATCAATAAATAATTTGAAGATGATAGACTGGTTTTAGCAATGTAATATTGGCATTTCAATTGTATGCTTTTATCAATATAAATCCTTACATAACAGCATTAGAATTGGCTCATAAGTTGCTCATAAACTTTTCCATCTATACTTAGAATAAGGTAAAGGCAAATGAGCTAGATAAATAAAGTAGGTCAGAAAATCTGCTTTGCTATGTATTATAAAAATACAATTCTTTTATAAATTTGGTTGCACTCAAAGAAGCATTTAATATATGAGACAGATTATATCTGCCATATATCTGCTATTATATCTGTCATTCAGATGTAATAATTGTAGTGTATTAGACTGAGAGTGAATATTGCATCCATACACTCCCTTTTTCTGTAGCTCACATGCTTAAATAAAATGTTTTTTAGAGTTTACTAAGCCACAATTTTTAATATACTAGAATTGTACATTGTGGCACAAATTGAATTTATGAACCAGGATAAGAATTTACGATGTATTTTAATTGATCCAATGATTCTGTTTACAGCTCAGATTTCTGCAGATGAAGTGGCCATGTAGCATAATTAAATGAAATATAAGTTCCTATAATAATTCTGAATAATGCAAGCATAATATGGCATGAAATTAATCAAGCAGCCAATGTATGCAATTTCCACTGCCAAGGTAATTATATATTTTGGGTTCTATTGCCAATGTATAATATATACTAATTATTCTTTCACTGTTTATCTAGCCTGAATACATCTAACTAAAAGAGCATAATACTGCTTGTTCTTAATTGAAGATACTATGTTGATGGACCACCTAAAGATGAGTTCTGCAATTGTTTGCAGAATTTATGCTGTAGGCTACAAAGATTTATCTTGTCACAACGTCTGAGTGAAGTAACAACAACAACAAAAATACCACCGCCACAATAAGTAAACAAACCAAGCAAGCAAGCAAGCAAGCAAGCAAGCAAGCAAGCAAGCAAGCAAGCAAATAATATAACAAGGTCTCTGCAACATGTGGTAATTGTTAGATACCCTGTTTCCCCGAAAATAAGACCCTGTCTTATATTTTTCTGAACCCTGAAATAAATGCTTGGCCTTATTGCCATGCGCTCAAAAGCCGGACTGGGCTTATTATCAGGGGATGTCTTATTTTGGGGGAAACAGGGTAGGTTATGTCTGTCTTCCAGTGAAATAAGTGTAAGCCCATTCCACTCAATGGGACAAATTGGTTGTTCTGTGATAATAATCCCCATTGATTTAATCAAAATGGAAACCTGAGTTGAATTGAGAGCTAGATATTAACAGCTGTCAGTTTTCAATAATTTCTTCTGTCAAATGTATGTTTATTTACACAAACCATCCTGCCTATGTATACATAGTATACATGTATAAAGTTTATGTAAACTGTGATGGGGTTAAGGGATCATATATCTATAGATCACTTTTATTGCAATTTCCTGCTGTCTTCTTAGGATGTAATGTTATGTAAACCTTCAGAGCGTGGGGCAGTGAAAACATCCATAAAAAGACAAAGAGACTGTCATTTAAGTTGGGAAAGATTATCACTAAGGAGCAATTTCCCCTGTTTCTTACAAGTTTATGACACATCCCTTCTTCTGGGCTATTTACAGTAGTTTGTTGACAAGGCACATATGCTTATTAGAAGCAAAAAGAATTCTTGCGCCAGTCTGTCTGTATTTTACTGCTGCAGAGAACACAGGGAATCAGTAGAGGGCATTGCCTGCCTTCGGTTTTAATTAATAACACGAAGCAGGAATACTTCTAACTAGCACATGGATCAAAGTTTAGAGGGTCAGCGTGAGACCTCTCTGGTTTTTAAACAATGTCTGGGAATTTGAATGGAATCAATTTGTAGATTATATGAATAATGGTGAGAACTGTGAGACAGTATGGTCTTTTTCCTGAAATAGAAGCACTGAAGCAATCATCTAGCCTCATGTCATGGACTTCCCTGTGTGCGCACCATGACAATAGTGCAGCATAGAGACTCTTGATTAGCTGGCAGTCTAAATTGTATAAATTGAAAGGATTTGCTCTTGTAAGTTGCTTTATGCAGCTGCTGTTACTAGCTGCCCTGATCAGAACAGGCAAAATTCTAAGATCCAGAATGAAGTTCTTGTCAAGTCTAATATTAGGTTCAAAATAGTATTTTTAAAAATCAATGTTCTTAATATTCTCACGAATGCTTGAAAACAATATACATGACTATTTCTATAAAATTCAATTAGTATTGAGAAAGATGGATCAAGAATATGAAATCCCACAGTAGCTTAAATATCTAAAATTCTGTGCCACGCTTAGCTATGCTTATATTATCTCACTGGAGCCTTGTATGGATTATTATGGGGTAGATAAGAACCATTTACAGATAGTCCTAGCTTAAAAATTCTAATTGGGGCCAGCAACTCCTTTGGTTAGTGAAGCAGTTGTTAAGTTACACCACAGTTTGCAATTTCCTGCCACCTTCCGCACTGACTTTGCTTGTCAGAAAGCTAACTCGAAGATTGCAAATGGCAATTGCATGATCATGGAATGCTGTGGCTGTCAAAAATCTGAGGTTCTTCTGTATGTCTCATGTGATCTGTGCATAATGTTCTCCTAAAAAAGAAAAATCCACAATGGTTATTGCCACACTGCCATAGCAAAAAGATTGAATTGCTTTTAGAAAATATGAACTTTGACAAAATATTCCTCTATCAGTTACAAACGGCCTCACAGCCTGTATCCACATATATATTATTCTAGAATAACAGAGTTGGAAGGAACCTTGGAGATCTTCTAGTCTAACCCCCTGCTTAGCAGTGGTGGGTTGCTCCCGGTTCGGCCCAGTTCACGAGATCCGGTAGCGGTGACGGTGTGACATCACCGAACCAGTTCTCTGCGGCTGGGAGCTGGGCCCACCTGCACGCCTGTACTTACGGTTTTCTGCTCTGCGCATGCGCAGAACGCTTGTTTCAAGGTTTTTCCCCCAAAAAAGATAGTGCGCATGCGTGGAATGTGTGTTCGGCGCGCTCGCAAGCAAAGCGAGTGCACATGTGCTGATCACGCGCAAAGCGCGTGCATGAAGAGAACCAGTAGTAAAGGTAAGTAGAACCCACCCCTGCTGCTTAGGCAGGAAACCTTATAGCATTTCAGACAAATGGTTATCCAATCTCTTCTTAAAAACTTTCAATGTTGGAGCATTTACAACTTCTGGAGGCAAGTTGTTCCACTGATTACTTGTTCTAACTGTCAGGAAATTTCTCTTTAGTTCTAGGTTGTTTCGCTCCTAGATTAGTTTCCATCCATTGCTTCTTAACCTGCCCTCAGGTGCTTTCAAGAATAGTCTGACTCCCTCTTCTTTGTGGCAGCCCCTGAGATATTGGAACACTGCTATCATGTCACCCCTAGTCCTTCTTTTCATCAAACTAGACATATCCAGTTCCAGCAGTAGGGACTGGACAACGATTTGTCTAAAATGGCATAGGCTTGAGCTGGAGGGGATTGGACTAGATGACCTCCAAGATTCCTTCCAATTCTGTTATTCTGTCTAAGTGAAGAATGTACAAACCCAGGGCTCATCATACTAATTGATTGGGATTACATAATACATTATAGTACAACACACTAATCCATAGTTTGTAACCCTTTGAGGTATGCAAAAACAAGAAACAAAAACGCAGAGATCTTTTTAATTAGAAACTTATGAAAATGCCATAAATTTCAATAAGAGTAAATTTGAACCTCAATTTATAATAATAAAATGCAATTTTACTGGTAGTCCTTGGCTTACAATAAGACCACAACTTCCAACTTCCCATTGACTTCTTCACTGACTAATGCAAATTGACCAGGGAACGTTGGAAAACTTGATAATGCAGGATGCTGTCATGACTGGAATTGAAGGAATGGTTGTAAGATCATTTGTTCAGTGCCACTGTAACTTTAAACAGACACTGAACGAATGATCATAAGCCAAGGACTACCTATATAAAAATGTTTGTGTAATCACAACAGGTAACAAAAGTACATTGACATACATACTGTGCATTATGCACATACAAATGCAGCAGATTAAAAATATCTGAATCAATTTTTATATACAATACTGACCAAGTTTTGCATATTAGATTGCCAAGTGAAATTAAAAGCTGGAATTTTCGTAGAAATTGTTGACACAAAAGGTGACCTTCGAAGTGTAATACATAAACGTCCTAGAATTGTGTGAGTCGCATTAATCTTCAAAACTTCTGGTCTACATCTGTCAAGTCATTCAAGAGAGTGTCAAATAATTACATGCTTGCCTAGTAACTGAAGTTGGCAGAAGAAGACAGAGAAGATCTATATTCCATATTTGTAAAGGTGAACTTCCCTTCCTACAGCCTATTCAGCAATTTATTGCCAGAATGACATTATGATCCCAACAAGTATATTTTTTTACATCATATGTAAACTTGACCCAGCTTCAAGTACATTCAGATTTGCAGGACAAAGTCAAACTAAATATTTCTATTCTTTGCTCACTCCCCTGCTTTTCCAAACTACCCATAATGCAGAAAAAAAAAAACATTTACTCAAAAGCCCTAAACCCCAATTATTCCAATGGCCACAGATAAATAAGCTTTTGACTTAGTGACATACAGACCTACCCATAATCCACAGATATTAGTTTATCCTATAGTATGTATAACAGGACAAATTGTAATTGAGAGAAACGGGAATTAAAGAAATTAGAACTGGAAGATAATTTCTTTCTGTTTGACCATCATCTCAGAAATTGCACTAGCATGTAGGAAAGATCTTGGAAAATGAGTGAAGAGATGCTACCTGGGGAACAGTCAGATAAGAAGCAGCATAGCCGACAACTGCATAGTGTGTGGTGCAAGAAGCTCAGAAGGGACCTTCACTAAGTTATAGGTCTGTAAAGATTTTGGGTGGGGGAAGGGAGACTGTACTTTCAGACTTGCTAATGTAACTTTACAATACTGTAAAGTTAATTAGTTTATCTGGTTGTGTTTCCTATGTGGTCTATCTGGTAAGGCTGACAGAAATTGTTACTTAATCTGGCATAATTCTGAATCTACCTAATGTTAAATCCATTTACCCCTTTCTAGGAAACTGCAGGGAAATAAAGGGGAGTTAACTATTAGCTCTAGAATCCTTTGGGCACTCATAAACAATAAAACAATTTTGTGAGGTACAATCCACTGAAGGTACCACCAATTTACTATGAAGCAGCTTGAGAGAGTTGAGACTTTTTTTTCTTTTAACTTAAATAAAGGTACTTCAGCAGAGTTGACATACTGCCAACTGAAAGCGCCAACAATCTTAAAGAGAATCATTTTTGTTTTCCTTCTTGTACAGAAAAAGAATCTTGGCCAGTCAATCTATATTAGCTGAAATGGGGGCAGCCATTTCTTTATCTCTTGAAGGGGTCTTGGATTGACAAACAAAGATTCCTTCCAGAGTATATCTGATATATTCTGGGCCACTAGCATTTTGGTTTAAAAAGTTTTCTTTGGGTTTTTTTCCCCCCAAGGAATAGAAGGCAAGGCAGATAATTGATGACCTATCAATCATCTGCACTCATAATCATTTCCAACATCATTCCCCCACCATCCAAAGGAAATGGCCCCCCATGTCCTATGAAAGATTGAATATATGTTTAATTTTACTGGATGGTGTGATGATTACTGAGTCAAGGGTAATTAGGGGAACTGTTTTAGAGGAAATATTTGGATCAACTGCCTTAGAAATTAATTAGGGGTAAGAAATATATTGAGAAACTGATATGGGTGAACTTAAATGTCACTAAAGAACTTACTTCATCCATGGAAGGAAATTTAATTGGTTTACTTTCTCTGAAACATACATTTAAAGGAGTGGTTTCTATATCTACATACAACTTTTAACAAAATTATGTAATGTGTTAGTTTTGTGATAAGAATTTTGCACTTTTTTATTTCTGCCTTTGTTCATAAAGTATTGAGAAGAGGACTGCTGCTTAAAAAATTATTGGATTTTGCTATGCAATCTTGCATATGCATACCTATTCCACTGAGTGAATATTCCAACATAAGTATGCGTAGCATTGCAGCTTTGCGCAACTGTCAAGATACTGCAAGACATAGCAGGGACTTGAAAAGACAGTCACACTGTTTCTTCAGAGTATTGTACTGATGCCACATAAAATATTAGAAATTATAAATTAGAAAGTTTAACACCATGTCTACCTGTCAACATCTTTTCAAGCTACTGGGAAATACAATGAATCCAAGACACATCCAAGTGAAGCTGAGAAAAGCAACTTGCCCTTTTGCATCAGAACAAATAAGACGAATAGCATTATCCTGAATGTAACTTATGGGGGTTTTTTACCTGGCAAAATTGATATTAGGTGGAACATAAAAGCTCTCCTTCCTTGCATGCAGAACTGAAGGCAGATCCTTGATGTACTGATCAGTGTTGACTTCATTTGAAAAAATATGCAATTTGTTGTTGTTAGTTGCGAAGTCGTGTCTGACCCAACGCGACCCCATGGACAATGTTCCTCCAGGCCTTCCTGTCCTCTACCATCCTCTGGAGTCCATTTAAGCTCAAGCCGATTGCTTCAGTGACTCCATCCAGCCACCTCGTTGCAGTTAATATGCATGTAATTGTACTCCATGCTCCATGCGCTGCACTCTTGCACCCAAAGAGATTTTTGTTTTCAAAGGGAATCACTTAGACGTATTAAATATTTTTTTCTTTTTTGATACAAAGGCAGTTCACAATATAAATTACAAAAGGAATTACAAAGTCATTCAGTAATAATAGTGAAAATAATAAAAATAGTAAATTGAAAACAAGATATTTTTTTAAAAAGCAGAGAATAAAGGTGGGGGAAAGAGAGGTTCCATTACAAACACAATATTTCTATATTTCCTCTTCAGGAAGCAGCCATAATTACATGATAACATATAATATGTATGCAACTAAATATTAATGACAAGGAAGCTACTTGGGTTTCCCGTAAGAAGAATATCTATCTTAAATACTTGATTCTGAACTTCCACCCTGACTACAAAAAATATGGCTCTACAAAACAAGAGTAACTCAAAATATGGGAAAAAATGCTCCTTTTATTTTCTTGTATATCTTGAGTCTCCCATAATATTTATTTAAATGAGTACATTCTGCATATCCATTTGCAAATGGTGTTGGTATACTATGTGCAACTGGCTGCACCAAGATGCAACTCAAACCTTCAGACCTAAATTTAATCTGGAATCAAGTTAATAGAAATGATATCCCTGGGTAAAAGCTGTACCATTTAAGTCAGTATGAGCTGGGATAATGAGTTCTTGAAATGTATTCTAAGAATACCAATTATGCCCACAAAATTAGCACAAAATCATCTCTGAATAGTCTGTACTTTGTGTATGTAAGCCATAATTGATCCAGAAAGGACCACATTGTTCCCAGTTGACTTAAGTCTCTCATCTACTAAAAGCAGATACCTGAACTATGACTTATTAAGGAAAATTAAGTTCTTCATTTAAAGAGAGTAGGAGTGTATGCTCCAAAAAAGAAACATTAACAATTGAAAATATCTGCCTACAAAAGAGCTTGTTCTACAACTGGAGACCTAATGCATTACTTATTATTACTATTGTTACAACGAAAGACTTTCTTGCCCCGGAAATCTACAAACTAAAGAAAGGGTGGGAAATTTATGAACTTCCTAAATTTTGTGGAGATCCAAAACTCAATATCCCTCAGCAACACAGCCTTGCTTGCTGCAAGTTGTAGAGAGTTTGGTTAAAAAATATCTGAAGCAAAAAAAATATTCTTATTGAAAAACGGGCCAGAAAAAATATAAAATCAATACTGTTAAAATCACTGTTGCATGCTTTTGAACACCACAGCAAAATTTCCACCCACTTGCCCTTTCCTGCTTACTATGTAAATTTTGGAGCTGCTAAATGAGAACATTAGATCATGTTATCTGCCATGCATCTTAAATGCAAAAGTAATATGCCTTACTATTGTGTGCATCTAATGAATTTAAAGATGAACATAAAGAAGTGAAACTGACTTGCCTGCTGAAATCAATCTGCTCATAGCAATATTTTATTTTTTGCCATCCAGATCAGCATGGATCCCGGCCTCTTAAATACCGATATGAACATTAAATGAGGCCCAATAAAAAGACACTGAGGAAAAGTGGACTTCTTAAAATATAGATTTCTAATTTTGATATGTTCCTACTGGGGCTGTGAAACAGCAAAGAATGGGGCTGTACAAACACATATATAGAACCAGGGACAGCTGATGAAGCAGTCACACAGAAAAAGCAGCATCTTTTCTGATTCAAAGAGAACCAATGCTATGCAGAGCACCGAGTATTTGTAGGGGCCTAAATAAAAATATGGTCTAAGCTCAAAACTTGCTCAAATTCCATCTCAGCTAAGGACTGACCCAACACAAGGATAGATTTGCTTTCTTGCATCCTACTACTGAGAAAAAAATATATGTATTTTACTTAATTTACCTATCCTTAATACAGATAGCTGGGTTACTGCATATTGCTTTGTGTAGTTGGGAAGAATTTTGTCTACGTAGTTAAGAATCTTGTTCTCCCTCCTCACTGGCTACAAAGAAATCTTGACCCAAATCTAACAGAACCCTGTTTCCTGTTCTCAGACCTGCTTATTTTGGAGAACTCATTATCCCAGTTTATTCAATCATGGTATGGTAAACCCAACCTTTTGTAATAACCTGGATCATATTTAGATACATTGTTCACAAATTACTAGCCTCCTCCCAAAAGATTTTAACTGAATAAGTAGGCAAGTTATATGCATCAGACAAAGGGAAGCCAAAGGCAGAGGCTGTCTTCACAGGTATAAATGCAGTCTCCCTCCTCCCTGCCCAATCATAGGCATATATGGGTTTATTTTTAGACCATTTCCACTATAAAGGCTTGTACCATTTGGGAATCATCTCTGAACCGTTTGATCTCATGACATCATCTATTTTCAGAAGCCCAGTCCATCCAATTAGCAGGACAGTACAATCTGTTTTTCCCCCCTCAAATTGCTGCAGTGCTCCAGATTTTATGAGCAATCCAATTTCCTATTGGTGGTATTTTCTAGGATTCAGAGGTAGCAGAAGTTAAAGTAACTGCAAGACACTTTAAAACCACAATGTGAGGGATTGAAGTGAGTATACAGGTGGTGCTATGGAATTGCTTTCAGGCTAAATTTGGCTTGCAAACCCAAGGGGCTAACGGCCAGTTCTGAAACAAACCAACTTGAAATCATAGCTAAGTTAATGACAGCTTAAATACATATTCTGTGACTTGAAAGAGGTAAGACACTTAGTCTGTTGAAATCATTTAGGCCACACAGTTGAGAAATATCTATGTATAAACCCTAGGAAGTAAATTAAAGCTATATTCTGCCACAAGGAATGTCATCTTTTCCTATCTAACCCCAATGTTTGTCACTGAAATTGTTGTTTTCATATGTTAAGACTTCCGTAATGGATGGGTACACAGAATTAAAAATGTGTGTGTGTCTCAGCCTCAGCCATAAGTTTGTAGCATAAACGGAATTATTTTAAAACATCCATAGGATATATAAAGTTTTCAAAGACTCAGGTCCCATTATTGAATACATACACATAGAGGGAGAAAGAGAACACCCCCCAAAATAAACCAGATCCTGAAAAAAGTCTAATGCATCATAGTTATCATGTCATGCCAGCTAGATTGCCAGTTATGAAATATGCAGTAATAAGAGAAAAAAGAAATATAAGATTTACTTTAGTATTTACTGGGGCTTTAATTTAATCTACCCAGGAACCACAAAACAAAGACCAAAAGGCTGACTTCATTTTAAAATGCTGAGTAGTTTGTTTTGGTATCTTCAAACATTTCACATCAAGGATTGCAGATGTCTTAAGGAACCATACTGTTCACTCTGACATGATAAGTTATAGTTAAAGCTGGTAGATCTTTCTGACAACCAAACCAACGTTCCACTAATTGATTAAATACCATACAAAAGCCACCTACGAGTGTCTAATCAATATGTAAAGAAATGAAACGGTGAAGGTAGACATTGCATCAGCAAACTAACTACTATTAAGCAATTTGTAAAGCCAGCCAAGGTATCAAGAATCTCCATGGATAAAGCTTTTGAATTCATTAAGTTGTATTTGATGCAGTAGCAGCAGTAATTATCACACTTACAAATCAATGCCTAAAGGAAGATTTTAATCCCTGCAACTTAACCAACACAATCATACACATATTAATCACAGACACACTGGAGTCAAAAACTGACTGTTTTCACGGAAGAAATAATGAATTATCCAATTCTAAGAGTGCTCTGGTTCCAGTAGTCATTTATTTGAGACAAAGAACTTCCATAGGAGCTGATGTTACATTCCCTCTTGGACTTTGGTGAAGCCATGACTGGACAGTTGCTTAAAGTAACCTCATTCATAATTAGCAGGCCCTGTATTCCTGTCTACCTGGCTTATCAAGACTAGCTAAAGAGGTAACTAGGAGCTAGGACATCCAAGTCTGAAATTGCTTCAACATCTCCCTTGGGATTCTGGCCATGAAAAGGAATGATATGCTGAGGGTTTCTCAGAGGGGTTCTGTAGTGCAGGGGCCCACTACTGGTCCTTGAGTGTGTGCGGGCCACACAAGTGGCAGGTGATCAAGTGTGCATGCGCATCCCCTCTTGTGCAAGCAATGGGCGAGCATGTGTTCTCGCACTCCATTTATGCAAGTGGTGGGTATGCATGCCCACCACTTGCGCAGAACCATTCCTTCTCTCCTGCCCCCGCTAGTATTTAGGAGTGGCCTTGGGAGACAGGAGGAAGAGCCACAGACAGGACAACCAGCACACAGAAGGTGGGGAGTGTGTGGGAAATGTTTCAGAAGGGACCCTGCCTAGTTTTACAGAGAGTAAAAGGAAAAGAGGGGAGAGAGTTTCAGTCTTTTTTTAAAATCTAACTTTATAATAAAAATAGAGCTAGTACTCATGGTTGTGCGTCTTGTCTGGACTATCTCACAGGGATAACCGGTTCTGACACTGGTGAGTTTTATGTGCAATGGCCTGTGTCCCACTGGTTCTCACATCTCCAGCTTCTACCTTTATACCAACCTTAAATGTTGACACTATTGCTAGCTTAATAATACAACACCAAAGCAGCCACTTTGCTACATAAGCTACTCTGATTTACTTCATATTCACACCAGTTTTGCATATCACCTAAAATTCCAGGAAACCACATTATTAGGCTTAGGGTTATATATCATCTAAACCTGTTGCTCTATCAAGCAGCTATTTAAAGTCTTGAAGCAAGAACATATAAAGCATATATTTACCACAGCACTGTACAATTTGCCTTTTGGGGACTTGGCAGAGAGTAGCTACTTGTCACATCAGCAAGCAGCAAATTAGAAGCCTGCTGTAAAAGTTAAAATGCCTGTATAAACTGAGTTCATTAAAACAGAAATATGCAAGTCAGTTGAAGTAGAGGGAAACAGAGGGTATTCTCTTTTTTTCTTGTACTGCTCTAAATGTAATGAAACTCTTCATTCACCAAAAAAACCCTGTAGAGCAGGTGAGAAATCTAATCTGAAGCATGATAACTATCTATTTGCACAAGTTTCTTTGAAAAAGCATTCTGTATTTAACCTCAAGTAGCAAAGCTATGATAGCTAACCTTGGGGGAACTACCTCTTAACTAATACCTCTACAGGAGTTTAGATGTTTGGTTGGTTGGTTTCTTTATTATCCCATATTTTATTACTTTATAAATAAATTAAGACAGCTTGGCTGGTTGGGCCAAGTTCAGTCAGAATTTGCTGACTTCACAATGTGGCAACTCTATGCTGTGTTATATGCAGCCTCCAAAAAACAGGAGTCTAAATTTTCCAGACTTGACTTCAGTAAATGTGCATAGATGTTGCTAGATGAGCTGAACCAAACAAATATTTCATTAAGTACCCAAACAAACCATTGTTGACCTCGTCATTCTACTCACCAAATCAAGGACTCCTATTAATATATAATGAGCACTGTGATTGCATGCTGCATAAATTGTCTGCCTGGTATAATTAAAAAAAAATGGGGAAATTATTGTGGATGTTGAACATAATGTATAGACGTACAACCAAGCTAACACACACAGATTGAGCAGAAACTACACACAGCCTTTGGCTTCTCCACATCCAAGAATGCCCAAGTTGCTGGTTTGGCAAGTGAGTGAAACTATTTTTCACAGCCAAAGATCCAGACCCTCAGAACAAAATCACAATCTGACCTTAGTCTTTCAGATCCTACAAAAGCTAAAAGATAAGAACCACTAAGTATCAGAGTTAGAATGGGAAACAAGTGCCAATTAAATACTTCCTCCAAATACAAAAGTATTGTATTTCAGTAAGCTCTAAAAGATAGTCCTTCTCTACATCAGGCGATCTTGTACTGCATCACATACTAAAAGATTCCATGAATATTTACTCAAAATTAAGATTTATCTATCTAGTGTCTGTCAATAAAAAATATATCAACCTGCAACACAGATTGCTATATTTTGGCAACAGATTTTATTTTATCTTAAAATAAACTATGACTTGAATTAACAGGATCGTCATGTTCACAAAGTTGGTAACAAAGCATCCAGTTCATAACTCATGAACATATGAGATAGTTAGATGAATTCTGATTTTTTTTTTTGCTTGCTGATCATTGTGGCAAATGTCATTTGCATAATTGAGAGCATATTTTATTCTGACCTTTTCAAAAGCTCTTATTTCCCAAATGTGATGGGTACTGAATTGCTTTTTCGGTACTACTAACTATCATTTCCTATGGGATGGGGCCAATTATGTTGGAAGAAAAGACTTGTATCTGATATATAATCTGATACTGAGCGCATTTATGACTATTCATCCTTGAATTTAAATATAAAAAACAGTGTATTATTTCTAATAATGAACAGACATCTGTCCAACATTTCATAAGAAGATCTGTTTGTGCAACCGAATGAGCATTTGAGTAATTTTAAAATCTGTAATAAACTTTTCCTGAAGAAAAGATGTCAACAATTGATAGACACTTGGCCAGAAATGTTCCAGATAGGTAGTTTTGCAATCTTGGGGAGAGCAAAATATTGCACAGTATGGTAAACAGTGTCCAAGCATATGATGCTTACATATTATCAGTGAAAAGATGGCCTTGTTGGAATTTATTTCTATTTTCCTAGAAAGATCTGAGAATAGTGGAAGTGAATTTGTGTAGAGATTGTGACTGGGTTCATAATATTGACTCATGGCTCATTTATACATTTTCTGAATAATCCAGACTTGATTCGTATCATATACCATACTAACGTAAGATAAAACAAATTGCACTGGTCTTTATGTATGTGAGACTCAAGTTTCCTTCCAACAAATTACATTGGAAGTTCCAGAAAGGACTGTCTAAATGAGTCATGAAATGGCTTTTATATTTCTCTTTCTCTGATTATGTAGGAATGAAGAAAAAATAGGACCAATTTCCAAAGTTCTCAAAACTACAATTGAACTGTGAAAGAGTGAAGCTATCATGCTCAGCTCTGAAGTCCAAATTGCACAGCCAGAGCCAGAGTTTACTACAGACAAAAACACCTAAATCCAGTCCAGACAAAGATGTGGCTTAGGAGGCGTCTGTATTTTGTGTCAGATGGTGAGGTGATCTAAGTTTACACTAGCTCTCTTCTCTTAATAAGCACAGAAAGGGATTGGCATCTTGAGACATGACATGACATTTCAGCCAGTATCTATATTAGTTCAAGTGAATTAACATTTCTTGGTCCAGCTGGACTCTGCAAGCTCTTAAAATCTAAAAGTCATCAGATAGGAAATAACTAAGAAATGCAAAGTAAGAGTAGCATCCACGCACCAAAAAATGCACATAATGTTTTTATACCTCAAAACACATTTGCAAGATACCCCATCTTCCTGTCTTAATTTTAAGTAAGGTACCTACCTCCCTTGACTGCTGGGAAGCACCCTGGACCAATTAAGGTAGTGCTTTCTTTTTTTGCTTTGGGCTTTTGAATTTTTTATTTCTTCTGATCAACCCACTTGTATTCCTTTTCCACTTTTATGGAAGGTTCAGGACAATCACCCCAGGGATGCCCTTTCTGTGATGTCCCGATGCCTGGAGGCGGTACTGATTTGGATGAGTAGAAACAGGCTTAAACTCAATCCCTCCAAGACTGAGTGGCTGTGGTTGCCGGCGTCTCAAGGTC
>JANHFM010001503.1:31865-47613 GCA_032468115.1 Grayia smithii | reverse complement strand
TTTTTTGTTAAATTATTTTTCAATTTCTAATTTTTATTTTCTGTATGTTTTTTAACCTATGTGAGCCGCCCTGAGTCGGGAGTAGGGCGGCATATAAATCTAAATCTCTCTCTCTCTCTCTCTCTCTGTGTGTGTGTGTGTGTGTTATATCCCAAATAGCATTCCAGTAGCACTCAAGTCTTCTGTGTTTACTACTATTGCTTTGTACATTTATGGAAAATGAAGGTTTTCCAAAAATTGGAATGACTGTTAAGAAATAGGACAATTTTGTGAAGGACAATATACCACTTTATAACAATCCCATTGAAAAATGTTCTTTATGATTACTGCTTTGAAATTAAAAAAATAAAAACAAGGTTTATTTTACTTTCTAGGTTCATTTGCTCTCCTGCTTTTCTAACTACTGTATAAGAGTGATGCATGTTTTACTCCCTTTTCTTCCAACCACAATTTGATTCCTGTTATATCTGCTTTTTGATTATATCAGCATCTTCTATATTTTTACCGTACCAATTCAATTTAATTCTTCACAAGTATTTGTTTTATCTCTGCAATGAAACATATTCAACCACCCTTATGTGATAATTTGTGGTCTCTTTGCTTACATGAATCAAAATTCCTTAGCCAAATAAAAAGAAAGAAATAGCGCTGCAGAGAAAAGTGCCTGCGGGGCAGAGATTTCCCTGGTCAAACAAATAGTCATCTTTAGCCCTGTACAGTCTGTGGCACAAAAACTGGTGGCAGATGGATGAACAAAGTCTGCATTTGAAATACTATGCTGGTGTTCTAAATAATGGTGAAACTGAGACAAAGGGGTTGGAAAAGCTAGGAAAAGAAACTCAGATTTGATTTCATTATAATTCATACTTAAATCAAAGTAAATGAAGTAAAAATTGCAAGCCAGGTTCATCTGACCTAAAGGTTAGGAATGAAGGGAAAAGAAAGCAAAGTACTCATTTGATCGGTTTTGTACTCAAAAAACAGCAATACACAAAAGGATATTAGTTTAATTCTCCTATTTCAATGCAGTCAACAAGGAGGACTGTAACTGCAGAGCACTGAGGTTTATAAGGCTGAGGGGAGGAAGTAAAATTGATAGTGATTAGGGAGAAAGAAGGACTTTGTAGATTTGTTTATAGTTCCCTTTATCTTTTCCTCTCAAATTCAATTCTATCTGTATAGTGTTTCTTTCTTTCAGTGATTGTCCATCTTGTGATACTGTATGATCCCCATAAAAGCTAACTTCTCTGCCTTTCTGTCATCCATCACTTCTCTGAACTCATGTTACTGTTCTTTTCAGTCAAAGACTATGCTCATATTCTACTACTGACTGACCAATTTCTATGAAAGACACTTACCTTCTATCTATCATGGTGAGACACAGAAACATACTTAACCATTTATTGCTGTGCCTTGCATGGAATAATGCCTTCTAAGGTAATGCTGCCTATTTGGAACAGAAAAAAAAAAATCCAGTCTCTATGACCCCATGCTGATGCTGCCTGTTTGGAAGAGAAAGACTGGCCCTTGAGATTCTGACACAGATGGTGAACATCTGTTCTCATCTGTAATCTCACACTGAAATTGTCTAACGGAGAAGAAGATTGGGCAGGGGGTTCTCATGTTTATGGTACCTATCCAGCTCCATTTCTACATTTTTTTTAATGAGGAAGTTGGTCTTTGCAACCTCGGAGGAGTAAGAATTCACGCTCTTAACGTCCAAAATGTTTTCCAAAAAAAGGTTTCTTTTTCCCAAAATAAACTGGATTTTCTTGGTTATTTTCCTTTGAAAATATTTTGTTTCTCATCCAAGAAATTTCTTCAGATAATTTCAGAAATGTTTTCAAAGGAAAAAAAAACCAAGAAAGTCCAGTAGCCTTTTGAAAAAGGCAACTTTGGGACAACTATGACCTGGATGATTGGGAATCTCCCTAGACACTTTCTTAACAACTTTCCCATTCTTTCAGCATAATTTTTGCTTCAAGCTAGCAGTGTTCACTAATCCCTTTTAAAATAAAAGACAATTAAACTCAAATATATGAAACTTTTATTGAATTGAGGGCCACAACTACCTTTTAATGGCTTTTCTAGGACCATATTGCCAAAGCTGATAGGGCTTCAGAAAAAAGTTATAATTTGGCAAGAATGAAAATTGAACGAAATTAAATTAATTAAAAATAATAATATGAATGGTTAATTAACTATTTAAAACTTAAACCAGGAGTTAAGTTTATTGATTTGTTAATAAGAGGCTTATTTACAAACTGGTGTAGAGCATGCATGTTTCTATAAAATACACAAATACGTTTAAAAGTGATACAATAAACATTTATTCCAAAAACAATCTCACCAATTAGAAACATGAAAAATTAACCAATAGCAATTATGTTGTGATGAGGATCTGTTCAGGGAGAAATAGTTCATATAAAAATACAAAGAGAGGTAAAACACATAGTGAAAGGAAGATTTTAAAGGAAAGACAAATGTAAAACTTAGGAAAGCATGGCCTTCATAGGACGCTTCTGATAATAGTTACAGAGTAGATGTGAGTTGTATGGCAAGATGAAAAGCCAAAGCTACCAAGATGGTCTACCTAATTAAAACTTAAAAACTGCATTCATGGACTTGGAAGTCCATGAGAACTTCCAAGTGCCAGGCAGAGACAAAGAGGTACAGTTCTATCTTGGAAGAATGCATGAGTGGTAAGTTTTGAGAAGAATTTCCATTAAATGTCATTTTTCGCTTGTCAAAACAACCTGTTAAGTTTTATCACACCATATGTGTTTTTATCAAGGAGCTCGGAGAGGACCCAAAAATGTAAGCAGAGGCCCATGAGCACCCTCAGTGCTTCCTCCAACACACCTAATTTGAAATCATATATTTATTGAGAGATTTTCTATTCCTTTACACTGAACCATTTCCCAAATTTAAAATTTATTTATGGGTGTATGTATGAAAAGAACTTGACAGAATTATTCTTCATATTTTGTTGGCTCCTACTGTGACTAGCTGCATTTTAGAACTATTTCAGGCTTGTCATTCATTTCTGTAAATAAGGCCAACAGCTGAAGAGCTAGTAGGAGTTATATTTACTATTATTTAGAGATGATTTTACTGCCTTCTGATAGTACCAACACCACATTAAAACAATTCAGGATATATACTATGTAAACAGAAATAAACTCTCTCTCTCTCCCACAAGGGAGAGTGGGGAGGAAATCATGTTAAACCTCATACATGAGGACATGACATATTGTAACAGTTATATCTTTCTGCTCTAAGAGTGTGAAGATCATAGACTTCATGTACTATTCCAAAGGCAGAAGCATAACGAACTAACTCAAGGAAGGCTGTATTGATTCTTATATGGAATAATGAAGGATCAGCTTTGAAAACAATGAACTAAAAAAAAACCTGAAGAGATATTTATATATCATTGTGTATTTGTATCATAATGTCTAAGTAAGTTGTATTAATTGCACTGTGACATCAAATGCTTGTAAATCAGGGGTTCCCAACCCCGGTCTGTCAACCGACAGCGGTCCGCAACATGCCAGCAACCAGGCCATGCAAACAAGTGAAGCCCCATCTGTGGGATGCAGGCAGCATACAAAATCACACCCCTTCTGGTTCGCGGAAAAACCTTTCTCCATGGAACCAGTCTCTAGTGCCCAAAAGATTGGGGCTGTTGCTGTAAATAACACAATCCACCACAGGATGGATTTGATTTAAATCACAATTTAATCATGATTTAAATCACTAGTAAAAAGGCTTGATTTAACTCATCTAGATTTATATCATAATTTTTAAAGAGCAACTGTCGTCTCTGTCCTGCAGCAGCTCCTCCTCTGACCTGCTGTTGACTCTCCGACAGTCCCAATATTGCAGAATATACAGCCTCATGCTGCGGAACTAAGATCCATTTCATGCTGAATAAACTAAATTATTAATATATCTTAAACGAAAGCTGTCTTTAGATAGATTTTTTACTCCAAACGTATTTTATTAAAATAAATTTGATAAAAATAAAAGAAATCAGATTTAAAATTTTAAAATCCGATTTTTTAATTTTTTTTTAAAAAGCATCTATTTTTATCCACCCTGATCCACTATTTTATATTGTTTCCTGACTAACATTTTTTGCATTAGAAAAACAGCAAAATCAAAAAGGTTGTATCACATTACCATACTCTGATAGGCTACAATCAAAATGAACTTCATGCTAATTACACTAAATCCATATAACTCAATTATTACTATAGCACTACAGAAATCTTCCAGAATTTAATTCATCTATTGACTTAATCCATTACTTTTGCAACAAAAGGACAAGGAGACCTTAAAAGTTCCACGTTTCTTTTGGGATTAAATGACCATGTTGACATAAAGAGTAAAGAGTAGATACCTACCTTTATTATCAAGGCCACATCTTCAAAACAGTTGCATATGAAGAACCGTTTCTGTCTCTACAAAACAAAACAAAATAAATTATTGAAATTGGCAACATTTCAAAATAAATTAATGTCCAGTAACAGATATTTCAAATAATGCTAATGGCACATCACAGTTAATGATACCAAGTAATAGCCAAAACCACAATCCCAATTTTAATCACTATAATAATTAAGCTCATATTCACAGTCTTTCTAATTAATACTCTTAAGTTATTTAAACAATATGTCAATGATTTTAATTAATACTGTACAAATATTATTACATAGAAATGATATAGTGTGTTCAGATTTACCATAACATAATAAAAAGGAAAAATAGTCTTTCTAATCAAAAGAATTAGAGATTATCAAGTTTTTAGTACATTTTAAAACTAAAATCCAAATTTTGGGTTTGGCATAAAGCACCAACAATTTCATCAGTCCCTGCAGATCTGAGAATCAAGAAACAAGGTTTAAATAGTTTCCTTAAAAAAAAAAAAGCTAATGGAAAGGCAGAAGTACAGCACAGAAGCAAATGAAAGCATATCATAATGAGGCCAGAAGTCCAACACTCAGATAAAAGATACAAGAAGTAAAAATGAAAATCTAGAAGACTAAAATTAAAGCAATTTTTACCAGGTTTTGAATCCAAAATGAGGTGGATTGTGCAAATAAAGATCTAGAATTAGACAACCAAGACGTATGCAAACAATGGTCAGAAGCAATCTGTCAAGAAGCAATCAATAGAAGGCATGTTCTTTGTCCGGGAATTTCTTAACAATAGGATGGATCCTTATGGAGAGAGCAGCAAAAGAGCACATGCCTCAGGGATTCTACTCAGCCATCCACATGATGGTATCTAGAGAGATGTGGAATATTTTTGTAGATGGCAGAAGACAATGCATCCAGCCTGCGAAAATGAAAGTCTGGCAAAATTCCAGAACTGCAGCAGGTGAGAAAAAATATGCTGGTATATACCCACTTGGAAAGACTCCATGTCAAGTAAGGCAGAGAAAGAGAGGTTGATTGATTAGAATATCAACTGATGTCCAATTGATGTTGCTTTGAAGATCGATTTGAGCATCAACCATCCCAAACAGGCACCTTAAGGATACTTTGGGGCATTTTCAAAGCAAATAGAAAAAGGTTCTTCCTTGAGAGTCCTAGAGATGGAAACTTGCCAATAACCTTTTCTTAATCAAGTTTAGTTGATATGAGGACCAGTGGAGCCAGACTCATTGGGGAAAAAATGTTAACTCTAACCATACATTAAAATGATAATACCAAGCTCCATGGAGACTTAAACAGAGCAACATTAATACACTCTGGGACTGCAAAAATAGCTCTATTTAGAGTGAATGGGTTCAATGGTGGCAAGATTTCTAAAAGTATAGACTTAGGTACCACAGTACAGAGAAGCTGACAGAAGATCTTGGCTACAAAGACTTTACAAGCTGCAGAGACAAAGTAGGAGCCTTTTGAATAGAAGAAACTCGAGATAACTGAGGAACTACACTGAGCAATATTTGCTGGATATAAAAATGTTCTCTCCATGATAGTGGAGCCTAAAATAACACTCCAAGGTATTTGTAAATGTGTACCGACTCAATATTATTCCCATTTGCCAACAATAAATTTTAAGATAATGTTGTGCAAATATTTTTCTGATAATAGCAGTTTCTCTTATGAACTGAAAGAAAGAAGGCCTGGATTAAGTGAGTTGACATATAAATTAATAAATGGGAGGGCTAGAATACACTCTTGCCACACATCAGGTAATAGTGTAGGGCCAACTATTTGATTTTTGTGGCCAAGAGATAAGAGTGTTTTGAGTTTTGTATTTAAAGTTTTGCTTCCATAATCCATTCAGAGTCCCCAGAAATGAGTTGGATGGCCATATAAATGTTCTTAATAAATACATAAATGCACATCCCTCCAGTATACAAACAGAATTTTACTGTACTTTTTGTAAAGTTCTTCCACTTTCTTCTTATTTATTTTCAACATTTGATACCTCTAGATGACCAATCCAAACTCTAGCCAGGTCTCATTTTACTATATTCTAACACCCTCCCACCCCTCTCTCTCAGCACAACTCAAGGGTATAACAATATGTATTTATTGATCACTTGTCAGTTCTACAATAAAAACAGAAAAGTATTATCGATGGGCAGAATTCAGGTTATAAGAGTTAAAAAGGTACTTAAAATCAAGGAACGTTAATGCTTAGTTGCTTCAAGGCAAAAGATGCCAAATACCAGAGAATGGCTGCCTTCTGAGATTTCAATACAACTTCAATCACATGGTGATCTGGCAGGGAGCATTTGTTTGAAGGAGAGGATCCAAGTGCTTGGAGTAGGCAGAGTCAAACAACGTAATATTTTTCACAAAAAAGAAATATTTAGTTAGCAAGGTGTTTTTGAAGCTTGTCGTGGAATGTCTCCCACACAAGATTCAATAGGTTCTGCTCTGTTGTAAAACCAATAGATAAAAATGGGCCAGATTGGACAGAAACACCTTTTCTACTTAGATTGAGAACAGGAAAAAAATCAACCAATCTATTACAAAAAGAAATTCTGCTCTAAATGGAGTGCATCTCCAAATATTTAAGCAACATGAACATGCACGTCTCTTTTTGTACTGCATAGCAGCTTTTCAGTATAATCCAAGATGTTACATCCACATCTACCGTACATTTTGCTTAAGGTAAAAAAGGAGCACCTTTTTTTTTATGGCACTGGGCTGAGGTCTCAACACGATGAGACAGAAAACAAGGTCCCATGATTACTTAGGCACAACATGAAGCTGCTTCCCTATCTCATGGGCCTATGCTGCACTTCTGCAGCACAGGGCCAAAAACTCCCCATGCCAAGCTAAAGCATTACTGAGAAGTAGAGTGGCACCTCACCACACTTGTGAATAGTTACATATGCTGGAAACTTAAAATGGGAGTGGGTTTAATTTTGAACTCAATTCCCTTGTGTGCTCCATTTTTCTCTGTGGACGTCTCTTATGCCTCACTCTGTTAAAAAAAGAGTAATTAGACAGCTAGCAATATTAGAAGGATGGAATAACACCATGAGCTAAAAATAATAATTACACAAAATTCCAAAGGCAGGCTCGGAAGCAGCCTTCTCCATCAAAATAGTTTTTCCAGTGAACAAGAATGGAGATCCTATGCTCCTCTCCCCGCCATGCTGATTATAACCTGCATCAACTCAAGTTCAGCTCCATCAATTGTAAGAAATGCTGCATTGCGTACCAACCAGAGGGCCAGAGAAAATGGCATTTCAATTTTCCAGAAGCTAATACTTCAGTCCCACACTCACACAGGATTAGTTTCACTGATCATGTTTCTGATTAAATGTGTTCAAGATCTACCCGTTCTTGTTTACATAATTATATTAAATACAATAGCTTGGAATGTGGTCACCAGTTTTCTGCCATTGTTCTAATGTAGGAACATTTATACTGCACAATATGAACACAATCCAATGCAAACTTCCATGAAGTTCATGATTTCAATGCACTTATTTTGGAAAGAAAGAGTTAAACACAATCAACAAAATGAATCATCAGTGTATATCAGTGCACCAATTACATAGTTTATCAGCCTCGGTTATAGTTAGGTCTGGAAGCCAAAAACCACAGTGTCCTTATACAATTGCACATCGTAACAGATATACAGAAAAGAGTAGCAACAAACATGACTAAATAGGCCTGGAACATAATGGGATTCAACTAAAATGGATTAGGTTGCTCATCACAGCTCTTTTTAAAATAAAAATAATAACAATATTCATTTCTGTTGCTAAGCGAGAGATTTGTTAAGTGAACTCTGCCCCATTATGTGACCTTTCTTGTCACAACTGTTAAGTAAACCACTGCAGTAGTTAAGTTAGTGACATGGTTGTTAAGTGAATCTAGCTTCTTTATTGAGTTTGCTTGTCAGATGGTCATAAAAGGTGACCACATGACCCTGGGAAACTGCAAACATCATAAATATGAGTCAATTGCCAAGCGTCTGAATTTTGATCACATGACCATAGGGATGCTGTAACAGTCATAAGTGTGAAAACCAGTCATAAGTTAGTTTTTTCAGTGTCATTGTAAGTTTGAACAGTCACTAAACAAACTGTTGAAAATCGAGAATTACCTGTATTTAATCTGTACAATTATAATTCTGAATAGTGAAACCTGGAAAACAAGTGCTCTAGTTTCCAGGTATTAAGTGAGAAGTCAGACACAGGGCTTGTTGCTCCTCTAACCAACCATGATGAGAAAACACAAAGGCCCTGGAAAGAAATCATTGAAAAATGTGGATAACCAATAAAAATCAAGAATAAATTGTGAAATGCTATTGGGAATCAAACCCACTGAACTATGGTTTCTAGCGGTGGTGGGTTGCTCCAGGTTCGGCCTGGTTTGTGTGAGCCAGTAGCGGTGACAATGTAACATCAGTGAACCGGTTCTCCATGACTGTGAGCTGGGCCCTCCCGCCTGCCCCTGCCTTAATCCTACCTTTATTCGTAGCTTTTTAGCCCAGCTGATAGGCGTGGTGGATTGCCACGTCTCAGCTGGGAAAAATGCTTATGTGCATGTGCCTGAAAGACTGTCCTTCCTCAGGAGAATCCTCTCAAGTGCCAGACAATCAACTAGAGCCACTAGGGCTCTGGATGCAGTACGACTCTCTGGCTGAGAGAAATTCTGTCCTGGGAAAACCTCCAGGGTCAGGACATGGAGAGGCTCACCAAGTCGGCGTACCAGGGACACCGTGGCCAATGAGGGGTGACTAGGAGCACCTCTGCTCTTTCGGTTAACACTTTTTGAATTACCCTCAGGATGAGTGGGGGGGATGCGTAGAGCAGCTCCTGAGAACATGCGCAGCAGAGGGCGCTGCATCCTTCCGTCCCTGGGCTTGGAAATTGAGAGAAAAACCTTGCAAGTTGCATGTTTTCTGGATGGGTCAATAATTGGTAGGCCAAATCTTCGCGACAGCTCCTGAAAAAGCTGTGGATGAAGATGCCATTCTGACGGATCCAGTTGTTTCCTGCTCAACCAGTCCGCTTGAATGTTGGATGAGCCGCTTTTAGGGAAAGCGTGTATTTCTCCACCCAGTTCATCAATCTCTCTGCCTCGGCCAGGAGAGACTGGGAACGAGTGCCCCCCTCTCAATTTATATATGTTTTCATGGCCACCTTGTCCGTTAATATCAGCACATGTTGTCCTGTCACAGTGGTTCAAAAGTGGTGGAGGGCCAGGTGTACTGCCCTCAGCTCCAGCCAATTGATGCTGTTTTTCCTTTCCACTGGAAACCATTGTCCTTGAGCCACCTGAGAAAGCAAATGTGCACCCCAGCTGAAGAGGCTCGCAAACGATGTCACTGTGATTCGCTTGGGCTCCTGGAACACACACCCCTTCTGAAGTGCCGCCAATGTCCACCATCAGAGGGATAGATGTACTTGTGATGGGATGGTTACCTTGGCCCAGGAGTTGCTGCATCCCATTCTCTGGAACAGTAGTAAGAACCATTGCAGCGGACAAGCATGCCGACATGCCCAGGGCACGATTGTAATACACAAGATCAATTTCCCAAGCAAACTGAGACAGGAGGAGCAAGGGAACTGACCATTGGGAGGTAATTTGTGTCACTAATGCCTTGATGCTGTGTTGCTGATCCGGAGACAGGTAAACCTGGCCTCCGAGAGAGTCGATCACCGCCCCTAGGTGTAATATGCGGATGGTAGGCCACAGATTACTTTTTTCAGGTTTAGAGAGAAACTGTGTTGTTCGAGTATATGGATCACTGTCTCTAAGACCTTTGTGACTTGCAACTGGGCGGACGACAGGATCAATATGTCGTCCAAGTAACAGAGTATGCATACTGGAATAAATTGGACAGTCGCTGCTACCGCCGCTAACGATTTGGTAAATGTCCTGGGGGCCGATGAGAGGCCGAATGGCATGGCCCAATATTGAAAATGGCGGTTGGCATATGCAAAGCGCAGGTACTTGTGATGCACTAGGATGTGTAAGTAGATCTCTTTGAGGTCCACCGATGTCAAGAGATCGCCGTCCCATATGCATCCCAAGATCAATCTGAGGTATTGCATTTTGAATTGCCTGTACAAGACAAAATTATTGAATTGCTTGAGATTGAAGATCCTTCTCCAGTTCCTGGAACTCTTGGGCACCAGGAACAGAATGGAATAGAACCCGTTCGTTCTTGCTCCGTAGGCACTGGTTTGATGGCCCTTATGTCCAACAGATATTGGATCTCAGCATCCATCAGCTCTCTATTTAGTGGATGCCGAGAAACCAGGCATTGGAGGTAACGATCGGGAGGGTTGGAGTGGAATTCCAAGGTGAAGCTGAGCCCCACCGTCCAAAGAACCCAAGCATCGGTTGTGGATGACTCCCATTGATGGTAGAAATGACATAGGTGACTGCCAATGGGAAGAGGGGACTGAGAGTCACTTGCCACACCTGAAGAGCCTGTTACCAGTCCCCCAAAATGGTCTCTTCGCTGGAAATTGGTGTCTGCTCTGATCCCTAAAGGCTGGCCTGTCCGTTGATCAATCGAACCCTTGGGAGTAGGGCCACTGAAAGTAGGACCCGCTAGTCCAGATTCAGACTGAAAGGACTGCCATTGTAAGGCAAATACCTGCGGTCCGGCCTCCTATTTTAAAATAATACAGTCGAAAGCTGAAAAATAGCTTAGTTGCCAGAATAACACAGCTCTTATTCCACTGCTGATAATTTTGAATAAAATGCCATTGGGCAATGAAATAAACAAGGAGAAAAGTTTCATATTTGTTCCACATAGATAATTAGAAACTAGATGCAAAATAATCAATAGAATCTATAGAAATACACTTTTAAAAACAGTTGGAATCTTTAGTATTGTCATTAAGATGAAATTTGGAATTGATAAATTGCTATGCTGGCTTTAAAAGGGGGGAGATTGAATACTCAGATGGAACGTACATACAGATTTGCCAGCAAATCAAAGCATTGGTAACGAAGGAAAGGTATAATTGGGCTATTGCAAAACCATATTTTGCACACTCAAATGAAGAAGACAATATGAAAAATGAGTTAGAAAAGTTCTAAAATCAAACTGAGTGAAGATAACATAGTCAAAGCCATTAATACTTGGAATCCCCCTGTAATAATATACTGTACAACAGATCCTGTTGGTTGGACACAAGCTGAACTAATTGCTTTAGTTAGAAAGATCTGAAAATTTATGACAATACATCATGCATTACACCCAATAAGATCGTTTGTATTTAACAAGGAAAATTGGTTGGTCATGGTTTGTTACAAGTGAAGTGGGGAATGAACAGTCGAGAATGAAATTGTATGTCTAAATGAAAATATAAAAGAGGTGTTATTAATAAATATCTGCAAGGAAAAATATTTGAATGTGACAGAATCAACAGTGGAATACAGAACTAAACAGTTGTGAGGAAAATATGAGGCAGGAATATTAGCCATGTTTGACACCTTAATTTGAACCTTAATTTGAATATATAAAAGGCAGAGTAAAAATATAATAGCAAATGTTCAGTGCTTTAAAGGAAACAGTAACAAAAGTTGGCAATGGCTTCAGATTGGATCCATCAAGAAGAAAATGGAAGGATTAATATTACAGCACAAGAACTGGCACTACTGACAAATGCCATAAAAATGAAATATAAAGGAACTAGAAACACTAGCCAATGTAAATTATGCAAAGAGAAATATTAGATTGTTGACCACTAATAAACAGCTATAACACAATTGCCCAGATAGATTATAGAAAAGACATAGTTGAGTGGCAAAAATGATACACTGAAATTTATGAAAAAAAGATGGAATTGATGGCCCAGAAGATTATTCATAGAATCATAATGTTGAAAAAATGTTCCAGAATAACTACCGTATGTCAGCCCAAGGAAAAAGCACTAGCAACATCTAGAACACAACACATCCAAGCATCATATGTGTCAATATCACATGACAGAAAAGTAATTTAAAAAGAATTGGAAAAGTTTCTAAAATATTCAGAATTAATAACAGAAATTATAAAGTGAGTCAGCAAAAATTTCCCCATAATTACTGGAGTATTAGAAACTTCACTAAGAGAAAACTACTTTAAAAGGTACTTTAAAAGTTAGAATTATTTCACTCCACCGAAAAGTTAGAATTATTTCACTTCACAATTAGACATTATACCTTTGCTCAGAACCACATAAGTACTAGAATGGTACTTAGGATTTGGATAAAGCTTGAATTAATCCTACATTGCCATCATTTGCTGAATATTCTTCAGAAGAAAATAATAATAATGGTGAAATCCCAGAGCACTTTAGTTTCTTAGTTTTCTATTACTTTGTCTATGTTGTGATCTCGGCAGTTCTTGTTTGCAAGCAAATGATATTTCTTGTAGATATTCAATATACCATTATTGCTACTTTGTCCTGCTGATGTTTGTGGTGCTCTGGGACTTTTGAGTTTAAACAGACAAGCACCTGCTACATAACACCCCAGACATAACAGTTGTTGATAATAAGAAGAAAAAAGTCTGCATAGTTGCCATTGCAGTACTCGGAGATGGCAGAACAAAAGAGAAAGAACTGGAGAAAATCACAAAATGCAAAGACCTGCAAATATAAATAGAACAACTATGGCTAAAGTAAGCCAAGATAGGAACAATAGCAATAGGTGCCTTGGATGCAATTCCAAAGGATTTGGAGTACCATTTGAATGCCAGCAGCATTGACAAAATGATCCTCAGTCAATTGCAAAAGGCAGCTTTCCTTGGAACAGCTTACATCCTGCAACAATACCTTTAACACCATCCTACACAACATTTTCCTATCCCTGGTCCTTTGGGAAGGACTTGATAGATGGATTAAAAATGCCAAATGCAATCTAAAATCTGGCTGATTGTGTGACCAACCATAATAATCCTGAAAGTAGCCAATTACACGTACACATAAATATTGATACTAGTTTAAATCACTTGTATTTCAAAATATACCATTAATTTGAAGAAAAATATGGACCCTTACCTGCGATGGAGCATAAATTTCAGTCACCAGAAATAAAATACATTCTTCCAATGTTCTAATTTAAGTATTTTAAAATGCTAAATTTTTAGATTTTTTTTTTTTTAGAATTGTTATCCTGCCTTTATTAATTTTTTATAAATAATTTAAGGCTGTCATCATATCTAATACTTCTTCCTCCTTCTATTTTCTCCCAACAACAACCCTGTGAGGTGGGTTGGGCTGAGAGTGACTGGCCCAAAACAGTTTTGTGCCTGTTTTCTACTCTGGTACCTTAATCACTAGACCAAACTGAACATTGCACATGCTCAGGATCGTCCTTTCCCTCTTTTCCTGTAGAATACTATAGAAGCAGATGTGATGTGTGGAATAGAAGACAGAGGAAAGAAATGTTATCATTTCTGTGCTTCATAATTTCTGTGAAAAAAAACAGACACAAGCCAAGCCATTCAGTTAAGGACCTGTAATCACCTATTGAGATCATGATCTCCCCCTTTGTTAAGTTCATTTGACAAAGCATGTAGGTCAATTGTCAACAATCGGGGCACTGGGAGCAAGTAATAATGAGAAATACAATCAGAAGGGGAGATGAGTGACAATGGAAAGACTTCTATTTATCTGGTTAATGAAATCAGCTACTAACCCGCACTTTGGAAATTCAGCCAGGAAACATAATCAAATCTGTAACTTAGGCTAAAAAAAAGCCCCCAGCTTCATTACTTATGCAGGGAAAGGCACAGAGCATCTGATCCCAAATGAATCTGGCAGGAGTATATTGGATCTGGACATATGGGTAAACAGCAGATAGACTGGGATCTATGGAGTAAATGAGTTGAATTGTATCAACCAGTTTTGAAGAACCTAACTCAAGTCACTAACATTTCCTATTCTCTCCCTCTCTACAAAAACACTGCTGAGATTAAGAAACTTTGGGGAGGGGGGGTACAAGTAGTAGATTTTCTAATACAGTATTACGGAATTATGTCTGGTCCTACTAGTTCTCAGAAAATATGGCCACTGACTCACCTGCCATATGCTTATCAGGTTTCATGAGAATATTTTTATGGGTAGCCCCATAAACTCTATTTTGCACATCTAGGCATCAGAAGCATTTCATTTCCTGTTCAATTCTGTACCTCTTTGGGAACAGATGCAATATCTGTAACATGCTACAAGAAGCAAATCAAGCATGAACATGCTGGAGAAGGGGGAAAATATGACTCCAATCTTTGAATACTGTATCTCTAAAATGTAAGCCACACTCAACAGAAAGAGGTGGAACTATTCTGTCACCTCATCCATCTGAGTTGAAATGCATTTATTCATGTCCAGCTATTGCACTTTCATAAATAAAGATTAACCTGTGTCATGTTTTTGTATTAAAAGTGTGGGTTCTTTCTAGGCAAGAATATGTTAACACTTGCATATAATCCAAAAATCATGTGCTATCAATATTACTTTGGCTTCTACTTTGTAAATTTCAACAACATATTGAAAAATATATGCAGTAGGGAATTGGGAGAAATTATTCATTCTATATTTTTCCCAAGTCACCATTTATTTTTCTGAAAGTAACTAAACATATTCTTCTGATCAATAATCAAACACAGACATTTAATGCATAAGAAGGATTAAGCAATGAATGCAAATGCAATGCAAACACTCATTTCCAGCTTTCAGTTAGATGTATGCAAAAAAAAAAGGTCACAAAATTTCACCACCCACAGGATAGATAAGTGGATCAGAAAGTAGATAAATGGGGCATTGGACTTACCTGAGACGCATCTTCTCATTGAGTGGAGACAGCATCCAGGAATGGGGTTGTACTTGTCTGTTCAGTTGAAGGACTGAGTCTGTTAAATTGTAAGCTCCGCCCCTGTTGCTAGGGCCTTCCAGCTTTTGGCGAAGACGAAGAAACAGACTCGATGTGTTGGAAATGCAGAAGAGATGCGAAAAGAAGACCAGACTGTCGACGGGCAGGACTGGATGCTGTCTCCACTCAACGAAAAGCTGCGTCTTAGGTAAGCCCAATGCCCTTTCTCCCTCTTAGTGGAGACAGCATCCAGGAATGGGACATACCAAAGCTTACTGTCCCGCCATTAAGGGAAGGTCCCAGTCTGGTCGGCGGTTGTACTAATGTCATGGACTCGTTGGAGACCCTGAGCCGAAAGGCTGCCTCCGCTGAGGCAAAACTGTCCAATTTATAACACAGGTCTGCGATTAAAAAGCTGTTTGATTATTTTCATAAAATTTCCATGT
>JANHFM010001503.1:18979-31765 GCA_032468115.1 Grayia smithii | reverse complement strand
CAGGGGGCTCCTCTTTCGATCCCTGGATTGATTTAAATCCAGGGGTCTGGAGGAGCACGACCTCCACCGGAACGCTCCCTATTTCCCCTTTGCCCAGGGGAATAGCTTTAAATCAGGAAAGCAGCGTAAATCAGCTGATTTACGCTGCTTTCCTGACTTTTATGGTACCCTGAAGCCGGCAGCCCGAAAGGGCTGTCTTCAATGCTTGCAAGTCAAACCGGAAACCTTCTCAGTTACATTACTGATTGCTGAGTAATATAACAGGGAGTAAGGGAGACACCTATTGGCCAAGGAAAAACCGGAGATAATTTATAGGAGAAAAGTAAATTCAAACGAATATAAGAACTACTTTTGGGAGTGTGTTGTCAACTAACTTATAAATCATGGAGAACACAGGTCTGCAACTAAAAAGCTGTTTGATTATTTTCATCAAATTTCCATGTATTTTGATGTGCTGAAAATAAATAAAATATTGAAAAAATTCCTAGACGTCATGAAAGTGGAACACTTTGCCATGGGAAGCCCCAGACCTTTGCTCCTTCCACTGCGACCTGAAGCCTTTTCCACCAGGCAGGCTATGGTTGACCTTTTTAATTTGATTTTAGCTAGTTTTAAATTTTAAATTAAGCATTTTAACTTGGATTTATCCCCTTTTTAAATGTGATGTCTTATCGTTTGTATATGTCTATTTATGTCTTTTATATCTTTTATATCTTTTGTTTATTTTATTGTAAGCCACCCTGAGTCCTTTGGGAGAAGGGCAGCATAGAAATTTTAATAATAATAATAATAATAATAATAATAATAATAATAATAATAATAATAATAATTTGCCACAAAATACAAAATTTTCTTCAAATTTATCAATTTTTTTAATTTTTTAATTTTGGTATTTGGTATTTTTTTATATTATGAGTTTTTAACCAAATTTAAAATCCAAATTACTATTAATTTATACTTAGTTTATATACATAAGCTAAGCAAGTTTTAGGGGGCGGAAATCTATTTCCTCATTTCCCTAGTTCTCTTCTGGCCCTTTGTTGTTATTTGCAGGTAAACAATCTCTGCCCCTCCCCCCCTGCAAAGGGGGTGAATACAAGTGCTGCTCTGAGTGACATGTCTGACTACTGGGATACTCAGCAGCATGCTGTATGTGTAAGCCTCAGCCCTGAGTCTGTGCTTCTAATGGTAGAAGGGGTTAATCTTTCCTGAAGAATCCAGTGGGAGGGAGACACAGGGCAGATAGCAGCAGCTCCAGTCAGTGCAGGGGGGCGTGGCCAGCACTGTGACGTCTCGTGTACAGACACAGAGCTGCTCTCTCCTGCAGTCCACACTTGTGCACGAATCATCATCAGGTTCTTGGTTCTAGGCTGTTCACACTTTTTCATTGCAGTTCGTGTTAGCTCATCTTTCTTCAACCGTTATGTTATGTTATGCCAAAGTAACCCTGGGATCGGGAGTTTCCAGTGCCCCACTCGGATCCCTGAAATTGAGGTCAGTGAAAGAGTGGAGAGAAACGTGACTCTCCTCTTTGTTGCGAAGAAGGCAAAAAATTTTGCTTGTCTTTCGTCTCAACCAGTAATGGTTCCAGTGCCTCCCCAAATAAGTTGTCCCCAGTAAAGGAGGCAGAAGCAAGACGCCACTTGTGGCGGGCATCCACCTGTCAATGTCTCAGCCAGAGTAAGTGGCGAACCACCACATTGGTCCTAGTTCTGGAGGCAAAGCGAGCTGAATGCAGAATTGCGTTGGCTGAGAATTGAAAGCCGCTATGATTTTATTAAGGTCTTGCTAGAGTCTGGTATCGTCTGCTGGGAATTTCTCTTGCAAGTGCCTTAGCCAAATCAAAGTTGCTCTATTAAAGATTGATGCAGTGGTAGCCGATCAGATAGCCCAGGATGCCCCCCCGGTGTACCCTCTGAAGCAATTGATCTGACTGTCGATCTTCCAGTCACAATCCATCTTCGGGTTCCCCAGGAATAGCCGATGTAGACCATAAAGCAGCTATGGGTGCATCTACTGTTGGTATTTGCAGGATGGATGCCAGCTCTGGCCCAACATTGTAATAACGTCTATCCATAGAAGTAGGAAGTGGGGCTGAGCCTGGGTTCGTCCACTGTTGCTTGACGACATCTACTAATAAGACAAGGTGAAGGTATAACGTCCACCGTCTTATCTGGTTCTGAAAAAAAAGGATCCACTGACTGCTGGGAACGTGATGGTGTCGGCCCCTCAGCAGTCAAACCAATACAGGCAACATTAGTGGCTTTAAATAGTAGAGACTTGAAAATGTTCAGCAGAAAAAACCCGATGAATGAGAGCATCTCTGGTTACAGGCCCTCATCATTGGAGAGGTCCGGTCCCCTGCGATCCCCTTCCTCTGAAAGTGATGGACAGTTGTCCTGGGAAGGAGCTGGAGAACCTGGGTCCTGGAATGAATGAAGGTCATCAGGCCCGGGCCCCGAATGAGTCTCAGAGAAGGCAGACACTTCAGAGTATGCCTAACTAGGCTGTAGAGACCCTTCAGAAATACTTTGTTGAATGACTCTGGCAATAATATCCTGAATATTGTCAGGGAGGATGAACCCCAGTTCAGGAACAGGAAGCATTTTAATCGCTGCTGAGGAAATTGTGCATTGAGGGTTCACTTGAGAACATTTCTCCTGTGCTTCCATCCCCTTAGGCAATACTGTAGGGGTGGCAACAGACCCCCATAGGTCAGCCATGGCCAGTGGCAAGGAGAAAACTCAGAGAGAAATCTGGTCCGGTGTACCTCCATTGGACTTTCATGAGGGAAGGTCATTGCAGATGAGTAGGGATCCTCTTGGGATTTTTGCCCAGAAGTCTTGGCCTTAATGACCCTGTTGAACATTTTTTGCAGGGCCTGATCCCTGCGCCTTTCATCTTTTTGAGTAGCCTTGGAGGCGTTACCATGCCTGCCAGTCTTGGTTCTAGGCCGAGAAGCCTCGCTAGGCCTGGAAGCTGCAGGACTGCCCTGTGCCAGGTGCGAGTTGGCCACATTGGTTGATTGTGAGTCCCCGCCTCTGCGGGACTTACACAATGCTTTGGGCATGGCTGAGTGGGATAGGGAATAATCCCGTGAGTGCCCCCAAAAGCTAGTAAGGTAAACAGTGGAGGCTAGAATAATTCAGACCAGTCAAAGCACCTTACGCCACTGAAACAATATTGCATTAAACTGCCCAAGCGACCCCGGAACTGTGGGGTGTGTGACTCATGCGCTGGAACCTCTCAGCACCACCTTTCAATCACTGGAGTGCGAAGTTCCGGGAATCGTGGATGTCTCTCCTGCTGAGCATGAAGCTTTTTCTTGGTCCTCCAAGTGTGGAGCATGAAGCCCCAATAAATGCTGGATGGCCCGATAGAAGGCCGTGTGGCTCCTAAGTGAATTATTATTAGTAGTATTATTAATAATAATAATAAAACTTATATGCCGCCCAACTCCCAAAGAATTCCAGGCAGCTCACAGTAAAAAACATAAGGAATTACATTTATTTTAAAAAAAAACAATTTAAAAACAATAAATAGCAGAAAAAAAGAAACATTCATATCCTGTCAGGGGCCGGATCTCGCTAGATCACAGTTGTGATATCAACAGCCCCATGCCTGCTGGAAAAGCCAGGTTTTGACTGCAAGCTGAAGCTCTCAATTCAAGGCCATTTAGTCTGGAGAGCTCTAAGTAGATTGATCAAAATGGTGGCCGTCCAGCCCGTGGAGCACAAAGCTCTCAAAATGGCGGCCTTTGGGAGCATGAAGCTCTTGTAAACTCAGCAACCTGCTGCCACAATAAATGGAGCGTGAAGCTCCTGTGATGCTCTCCACAGCTCGTGGGGAAGCGCTAGGCTGCTGCCAATGAAACAGTCTGGCAAGCGGGAATTTGAAGCTCCACCGAACAGTTTAATTTATTGGGTAGCGTGGTAATGTAAAGTGGTCACCTGATCAGCCCCTCCAGGAGCACAAAGCTCCTCCAAGCCACTTCCCAAGTGTTAGGGGAGCGCGAAGCTCCACAGTTCGCTCTCTCAACTGCTCTGGGAGTGCTTGACTCCACTGCCCCTCTGGAATGCCTGTAATTCAACAGAGAGCAAAGTCTGGGCCAATGCTGACTCTATTGGCCAAGCAGCTGAGAGTTCCCTGTTCTCGACTGGAACCAAGGCCCCGAGATGGTGGGAAACTCCCTGGCGACTCAACCACTGTTGAGAGTCAGCCGGTAACTCACACAATCCAGAGAAAGGTTTGATAGAAGAATTCTCATGAATGACACAAAAACATCCAAGAAGGATCAGAGAGAGAAAAAGCTCAACATATCCGTCCAGTCTGAAGGACTGAGTCAAAAGCTGGGAGGCCCTAGCAACGGGGGTGGAGCTTACAATGTAACAGACTCAACTGAACAGATGAGTACAACCCATTCCTGGATGCTGTCTCCACTAAGAGGGAGAACAGAAATGCTCTGGTATCCATTTATCCTAACTGTAACACTTCATATACCAAATGACATTCCACAAGGTATTTCTAAATTGAGATTCAATTCCTGCCTCATTTATTTTTCAGAATAAAATCCCATTACTGTAATTCCTCAAATATCTTCCAATGGTCACAGCTAGTCAAATGTATAAATACAAAGAAAATTCATGCTTTTATCCAGAAATGACTCTAGCCTTCATGGTACAAATGGGCTTAGTGTAACATTTGACAAGGATTTCTAAAATGGGATAGTAAGCGAAACAGTATGGGTTTAAACAGCAAGTAAACGCATTGCTGTGCAATTGCTATGTGGCCTCTTCACAAAGCAAGAGCTATTTTTAGTTCTTTGTCAAGACAAAACATTTCCCACCAGAAGTTCTTAAGAATATATGTGTTGTGGTTATTCCACGAAATATTTCCAATAGAAATATTTTTCTAAAAAGAATATCTTCATATTTCTCATTTACAGAAGTACTTACCAAATATTTAGAACTGTTTTCATACTCATTTGTCTAACACCTTGCAACAATTGCTGGATATATAACCACGCATTTGCATTTTCATGAAAGTGGAAAAGCTCAGCCAAGGTATGCCTATTTCTTGGTTTGCCAGTTGCTTACTTTCTGCAGCTTATACTAATGAAAAAGCTTCTTTCACTTGTATCCTCATTCAACACTGTATGGTTTCATATTTTTTATTCGTACAGAAAAGCAAGTAACTTCCAGCAAAACATTCAGAAAGCATCATGCTGTGTCATACAAGGTAGCAGATGAACTATGAGGGAGGAAAGCTTTGCCTATCCTTGAACAAATGAGGCTGCTTCTAAAATATTCAACACGGAAATCTTTAAAACAAATCTCTCCAGACAATTACAGTAATGTAAATAAAGATAAAAATAATTAAAACTTGCTTGACTTTGCAGATAAAAGGAAAAACAATTTTTCATCTCTTTTTGCATTCTAAGCAATTCTTAATTACTTGCTTAAGACTTGATGGGCACCATGCAATAAAATATGTGCCTTGAATACATTTTGTACTCCACACGTTTACAGTTCTTAATTGATAGCACTAGCAGTGGAGATACCTGTGTGTATATGTGTATAGGATTTCTCTTGGTACAAGCTAGGGATTTTCTTATGAGTTAATGTGTGTTCCTTATAAACATGTTCCAATGGCCAGCATCTTTGTGCTAAACAGAGACCAGTACTAACCCTGCTCAACAATTAAGATTTTAAAAAAAACAAAAAAACAAATTTTTATTTAACAAAAATTTTAAAAACAGGTATTTAAAACTACTTGCACTAAGTAACTTTTGAATTATTGAATCCTGGGCAGCCAATCCAAGGGAATATTGTAATAAGAAACTACCAGTTCTTATTAAATGAGACATAAGAACATCACAATCTTATTTTAAAACAGCTTTCCACCCACTCCAACAATATAATTCTGGGTATTATTTAGGGTTCTGGACATTATACTAAAATTCTGACATGCACACCCCTCACATTTTTATAGTATTTTATATAATTTAAAATTGAATTAAAAAGCCACCATCTTAAAATCCAATTTTGTATTTAGGTAACGTTAACAGTTCAATCCCCAGAAGGTTCCAGCGGATTAGAACTGCTGAGCAACATTATCCTAAAACAATCTGTGAGAGCCTCATAGAAAAGAATGAAAAATAAACAGCATAAAATACCTACAATGTTCATGCAGCAGCCTTGTTTTCCTTTAATTCCATACACAGAACCTGGAATTAAAGTGTTGGCAGTTTAGACATATCAATGCACCAACATTTTTTCATTAATGATACAATCCTAAAAACATTGATTCAGAAGTAAAGCCACTAAGTTCAGTGAGACTTCAAGTAACTGTGGTTATTGCAACATGCAGATACAACTTGGGTTCTGGGTGATCCATGACTCTGGCTCAGCTCAATAAGCTGTTTTACTGTTCAAACCAAATGCCTGCTTAATCCTGCCTTTTGTTGCCATAAAATTCAGCTACATTCCCACAAGCAGAACATCAGTTACATCCTTATGCTTCATCGTCTTGTGACAGTTTCTACAACCCACCTAGCTGTTGCCCATCTCTTTCATTTTAAAAGCAGTCAATTCCTCTCTTTACAGCTATGCACTTTATAAATAAGTTTTTTTTGCTAGTCCTGATTTTCCCATATTTTAACTTCACAGAGTGAACCTCTTTTACATTACTACATATCTTTTGCACACTGTGAAGCTCCAGCTTCTTAATCCTTTTGGTTATTGTTCTTTATATTTTATGGCAGCTAGGGAACCATCAACTTCCTTCTGAGCAAAAGAAAATAGTTTCTAAAGTATTTCTTTGACAAAGAATCACCACAAATTGGGACAATTTCTTAGAACTTTTGTTTTTCTGTTTAATAAAATCAATTTCCCCACACATTCCTTTTTGCTTGGCTCTGATCCATCTCATACCACTATTTTCTTCAGGTTCTCAACTGCAGCAAAAGAAAGATTCAATCTTTGTCTGTAGAGACATAGGAGCCTGAGCTGAAAGAAAAGAATATCTTCTAATTGAAATGCAACATAAACATTGCAAAAAACAATAATAATCTATCCATAATAACTAAGCTCCATAATTATCTAAATAAAACAACCAAGTCTTGTGACACCTCAGAGACTATTGTCTCAGTTGGCAGATCTTTGTGGAGAATATGCCACTTTATCAGTGCAGATTTGAGAAACGTGGAGAAGAATGGCAGGAGGGGAAAATAAAAGAAGAGGTGAGAAAGAGTGAAAAGTATGACAGACCAACATTTTTAATCACCCTGCATGTGTTAACAGTACCTCAATAAAAGAAGGCCTCTAATACTCTTTTATTAATGACCATCATCAACAGGACAATTTTGAATACTTTTGTAATATTTCATGAATTTGATAATGCAGACTGTGATCCACAAAAGCTTATGCAATAATAATTGGCTGTAAGGTGCCAGAAAACTCTTTGTTGTTTTCTGTTAGTGAGAGTCTTAAATTCTCATTTTTATTTACCTCCCTGGAAACAAAAATAGACTGATTTTAAAAAATGAGAGGGAATAAAAAGAATCAAAACACTGTTGTTTTGTCCTTTATACTTTTTTTAAAGAAAATGCAGCAAGTGGGTTAAAATTAAAACTTTGTGCAAACATCAAGAACAATGGTACACTTATAAAACCGTATCAAGAATAAATGACACTCCTGTATTGCGCCTATGTGAAAGTGTGTACACCTGCAAACACACATCTATTATAAAAGCAAAGAGGAAAAGCTGGATTGTCATGTTGTTTCTGATTCTGCCATCAAATGAAAAAATAGAGTCACAAAGTAGGTCACCTGTTTGTCTAGCAAACAAATTGCCTTGATCTAGGATCCGTACTTAATTTGCAAGTCAACGGGATAGAAGGAGATTCTAAATGATATACAAAATTACACTTGATTGAGCCACAATCAGATATAGAAGCAATACACTATTCTTCTGCCTATACTTTTTAATTCAGTTGAAATGTCACACCAAGCCCCAAAAAGCTTAATCATTCACATGAAATCAGAATTTTTGAAGAAGAATATGCTTGTGGATTCAGTCAAAGCATATTAAATTATGATCTATAAAATGGTAACATCATTGGTGTGCCCTGGAACACAGCTAAAACTGATGGTGTTGATCAGCTGGGAAATGAAAACCAACAAACCGGTTAGGTGACTGAGTAATCACTAGCTACCTACAAGTTTTCAACTATAATTATTTTATTTTGTATATGCTCTATGGATACTTCAAATCATAGACTGATATGGCAGCTGGAGTTGACTGCCATCTAAAAATAGAGTTTCTAGGATCTTACAAAAGCCACAAACAGTTATGAGGGATCTTTCTGGAATGTTCTTACCATTTCCAGGCTTTGCAATCCCATTCAATGTGTATTTATACCT
This sequence comes from Grayia smithii, assembly GCA_032468115.1. Taxonomy (NCBI): domain Eukaryota; kingdom Metazoa; phylum Chordata; class Lepidosauria; order Squamata; family Grayiidae; genus Grayia; species Grayia smithii. The sequence continues at coordinate 23,342 of JANHFM010001503.1, read as the reverse complement.
AGGACCAATATGCTAAAGACTTTAAATATTTCATCTTTATAACTAGTGATAAACTGAATAAAAACATCCTGACTAATTGTAGCCATGTGTTTTATGTAACTTTCAGCCTTCAGTAAAATACGCTGCTCCACAGAGACAGAAGACTACAACAATTAATTCTTCAGGGTACTGGATTCTCAGGAGAAGGCAAAATGTGCCTTGAGAAGCAAACTAATGATTTGTTCCCCTTGGGAAACAAGTTCTTTTGTTCACATTCATTTCTTTAAATTAATCTGCCTGGCAGACCCCAAAAGCACCCTACAAAACTGGTTTAGAAAAGACAAACGAAAAAAAAATGGAATGCTTTTGAATTACTTTAAAGTAAGACATTGTTTGATAAGCATATGCTATTTGTCCTTATTATCTACAGATGACAAATTAAAAAAAGGTTATATTCAGAACTGGAAGTTTAATCAATGTTCCTAATTAGTAGTAACAAAACATTGTGGATGGGTGAGGAAGAAAATAAAGTAGTAGAACAAATCACCAATGGACTGATACTACTGTGAAAGCCCAATGTTTGATTTTTTTGACATAGACCACCCTGTCCTTCAATGGCTGGGTGGACTGGACATTAACATTTGAACTACTATAAGTCCATGTATTTACCATACGCTAAATAAATAAAAACTGTGAAAGCCTGCGTTGATAGGTATCCGCATCTTTTAGGACTATTTTTAGTATGTGTGAACAAAGGTAAGAGGTTCTGTTTCATCAATAATGCCTTTTTCAAAGCCTTAAGCTGCGTTCCCATTATGGGCATATTTGCTTTACCATTAATGTTTATGTTTCATAAAACATATTAGTAGCAGCTTCGAGAAATTCCACAATTTAGTGGAGAGAGTGCTAAAAAGGTAATGTTACCTATACTGGGTTGCTTGTCAGATCTCAATTTTACCAATCTGCAGTTTGTTTGTTTGTTTGTTTTTATTCCAATTTATATGCCGCCCTTCTCCGGAGACTCAGGACGGCTTACAATTTCTTAAGCACAAATCAATGTGCTTAGCAATAGCCTTCATTCCGTGTATATGCCTGCTTATAAGGGCTTTTGCCCCCCCTCAAGTGGCATTTTTTACAGTCAGTTTATTGCCCCCAACAATCTGGGTCCTCAGTTTACCTACTTGAAAGGATGGAAGGCTGAGTCAACCTTGAGCCTGGTGAGATTTGAACTTGCACTAATTGCAGGGAGTTGGAGCTAAGTGCACCACTGAGGCTCTTTTAAGTTGAGTTGGTTGTTTCTAACTGGTAGGAAATTGAGACCAGATGGCTAAATATTTGAAAACCTTAATCTGGCCAATTTGGATGTCATTGATTTTCCCATTATGATTCTAGTTGGTATGTTTTTTTGGTAGATAAGACTTCCAACATTTTAGAATAAATAATTCCTAGTTTTTCATCCTGGAAGAATATTGTTAGATACTGAAGTACCTGCTGAATCTGAGTCAGGGAAAGGATAATGGTATTACCATTGTGAAGGAAGATGGAAACAAGATTATTGTCAGCCCCATCATGTGATTTAGTGAGGCAGAGATGAGTCTCATTCTGGCAACTTCATAGTTTTTCAGTTGTGTGATGAGTCTGGAAGTTACAGTATGTAGTGAGAGAGAGAGAGTTACAAATTACGATTTGCAGGCCTGATTTACCAGCTGTTATATTAGATAGGCAGAGAGACAAGCAGGCAGATGATAGATAGATAAATGATAGGGAGAGAGGGGTGAGGAAGGGAGAGACCCAAGTGGTCTCAATGGTTCTCAGACAGAGTGCTAATGACCAGATGATTGTAAGGAATATAAATTCTTCCAATTCCCTTATCCTGTCAGAATTAATCCTTCTATTCCCTCCTACCAACCTTCCAGAACTGCTGAAACTTCTTGTATGAGAAGGGAAATGTCCAAGGAAAAACCAAGAAAGTCCAGTTGCCTTTTGAAAAAGCACCTTTGGGACAGCCATTACCTGGATGACTGAGAGTCTCCATAGATAGATAGAGAGAAAGAAATAATTTCTTTACAGCAGTCTTTATTGTGGCATGGTAGAAGCATAGAGACTGTTGCTGCCTTCACTCCCTTTTACATTTCTCCATTATTTTGCAATCATCCTGGCTGCCCAAAGTTTTTGGTGCTTTTTTCCTTATTGGTTTCCTTTGAGAAACCAATTCAAGCAAGGTGAAGCTAGGGTGGCTGCAGATTGCTGGACAGATGACTCAATTATAAAAGTGACAATATATAGAGACCATAATTTTCACCTCCTCTGTAACTATAGTAAAATGCTGAATGTCTTATGAGAATGTCAGTAGCATTCTCAGCAACAATTAACCCTTCTAGGAAAAAGAAAGAAACAGCAAAAAAATAATTTCTGCCAAATTGAATGAGAATGGTTAAAAAGAAAAAAAAAATAACTGAAAACTTGCACCCACAGAGAGGAAAACAGATGGAGCAATTTCTGCACTGCTCGCTAAGAGATGTGCATGAAGCTCACAGGAAGAAGCTACTTGGAAATTGCTCTGTTTGTTTCATGTAACCAATTTTCTTGTAATCAAAGCAACAGGCCAGACAACTAGTAACTTATGAAAGTTTAGATAGGTGCTTATTGAGCTCTTTTTGATAATCATTTTTGGTTGATAACTGATTACAAATCTACTCTATCCAAATCTAATCTATTATTATTAGTTTATCTAAATTTTAGGTTTATATGTGAATTGCAGGATGCACAAAGAACAGCAAAGTGTTATGATTTAAGAATCCAGATAGGCAATTCAGTACTAATCCACTACATAGCATTTTCATATGGCACAGTGGTTTCTCATGGGCAACTAAGGGTGAGGAAAGAACACAGATCAGTCTAGTTTAATCTTTTCTATACAGTGATTGGATTTCAGCTTGCAATTCTTCATGTCCTCACTCTCTTCCCTTCAAAATTCTAAAATCCAAAATATATCACATATGCATACATTTCTAGTTAATGTAAGCCAGATGTAGCCAACATTATGGTGCATCTGGATTGTTAAGGGCTCAGTCTGGGCATTCCTATAAAATAAGAAACAAGGATGTGGCTTTGCTATTTACAAAGTGATGGGTTTGACAAATCCCATCTTCTAGAATCCCATCTACTAGAATCCCATCTACTACTAATGCTCACCTACTAGAAGACCACTTGGTCACTTATGTTCTCCAAAGTTCCAGGTTATCTTTTGGCCATTTTAACATTCTTTCTCTGTGCATCCATCACATTTTTTTCTGTTTTGCATGATAAAGGAGATAAAGATTAATCATTCTGTTGTGAGTGTGTGGAGGGGGAAACATAATTACAGATGAAACAAACTAATAATAAAAAACAAGAATTGTGGCTTACTACATGATTAATATCACTTGTAGTTTGACCCTCATAATCTGATGAGCAAAAGTGTCAGGTTTGTTCTTTAAAGTCTCAAGGACTAAGACTAAGGAAGTTTAAGGAATCTGCACATGAGCCATCTAAGGATGATGATCCATAAAAGCAACTAGCAGGAATGACTCTTCTGGGCTCCTCACAAAATTGTCCCTACAATTTAGTGATAATTTAGTAGTACCCTGGCTGCAAAAAGGAGTCCATGAAATCTATGGAGGGCCTTGTTACTATTCCATCTCTTGAGCTTAGGTGCAAAAGAAACCATGACTATCAACAAAAGAGACTTATTTACCAGAACCTGGTCAGTGTGTTCCTAGAAATTGCTTTTCACAAACTAGTGTAAACTACTGAATTTCAGGACACCTAGTTGCAATACTGTTGAGATTATTTCTAATACTTCTAAGTTTCTGAAGAAATTTTCCTAAATCAATTCTTGAGGGTAGAATACAGCTTTCAAAATTCTCAGCAATTCTGGGGGTGAAAATCCATTCATCTTAAAGTTGCAGGTTTGAAAAACACTGACCTAAAGGATTAGTATTTAGCAAATTATTCTGCTATAATCACATTTAAGGTTGTCTTCCCTTTCTTTTACTTTTTAAAGACTAAAACAGATTTTTTTCAGCCTATTATTCTCTTCAAAACTTTATAATCTTTGTACTTCAAATTTATGTTGGAAATGAGAACAAGAAGAGGCATTTTATCATTTGATCGGCAAGTAAAAAAATCCAGAATATATTGGATTAAAACACATTCACTAATTCAGAAGTTTTAAATATTGATATACAATTAATATACAAAGCATAATTTTGGGCATGGAGGATGGAAAAAAAAACAATTGAAAAAAATCCAAAATTTTGTTTTTTTAGAACAGAATAGAATAGAATAGAATAGAATAGAATAGAATAGAATTCTTTATTGGCCAAGTGTGATTGGACACACA
>JANHFM010001499.1:198386-209095 GCA_032468115.1 Grayia smithii | reverse complement strand
AATGCCACTTGGAAGCAGGCATATACAAGGAATGAAGGAATTTGCTGAGCACTTGAGTTGTGCTTGAAACTGTAAGCAGCCCTGACTCTCTGGAGAAGGGCGGGATATAAATAGAAAAAAAAAAAGTTCACTACTTTTTACATTACAATTATTATCAAGTATCTATTTTTCTCAGAGCTGTAGCAAATCAGAGTTTTGAACACTGAACAGCTTTGTTATTTTTAAATGCATATGTATAATACTCATGCATGCATAATTGCAGTATACCATAAAGCAGTTTTAATTTTATGATGAACCAATTACTTTTGTTATTGCTTCTCTGAAAACAATTCTATCAATAAAAACAATAAAGGTTCAGATAGTCTTTGTTTAGCGACTGCCTCATTTAGTGACTATTCGCAGTGATGAAAGTCACTTTATGACCATTTCTTGCATTTACAACCTTCACCAGTCTGAATAGCAAGGGAAAAATAAATTAAAAATTTGTTAGTGACCACTTTGTTAAATGATCGAGTTGCCAGCCCCAATTCTGATCATTAAATGAGGGCTACCTATAGCGGCAACGTCACTTAAGAACTGGTTATTCTTCTATCAGATAGGTTTGTTGTTATAGAAATGGCTTGTTTATACTATTAGGTAAAAGTAAAAAGCTCAGGTTTTATGTTATTATCCGATTTTACTGCACCAAAGAGAGTCGGAAGTCAACACCTTTTCTTTCCTTCCCCCCCCCCTACACTTTTCCCTTCCCTTCTCCCTCCCCTATTTTCCCACTATTTTCTTTTGAATTTTATATTATAAACTAATAAAAAATCTGGTTAATCTTTTAATAAAATGAGTATATTTTCAAAATGGCAGTGAGTTATTCTCATTTATTTTTAAATCTAAAGATGCCTGTAGTTTTGCACATCTTTTACCCCACAATAGTACAAAAATTATGGAAAGAAAAGGATGAAAGAAGGAATGAAAAAACAGATTATCTTCGAATGAATAAGTTGTCTGTTACTTTGCTATAAAATTCAATGAAACAGGAAAAGTGGAAAAGAAGAAAACTTGGCTAGAAGCAGTTATATAAGTAAAGCAACAAAGAATTTGTCACTACCACTTGTTTATAATTTAGTATGAATATATTGAGCACTTGCACATGAAATATTTGTTCTTTCAGCTACAGCATCAACAGAATGTGTCATTCTTCTAACGTATTACAGTATTCTAAGTACTGCATTGATTTGCACACAACATGCTAAATAGAATAGGGCAACATCTAAATGAGAGTAACATGTTGTAAACCACATGCCAATGGTTCCTGGGGACATACTTCAGAGGGTCATTTTTTTGGTCTTGTTTCTTTTTCCATTCTTTTGTGGAAGTTTAGTTGACTCTGATAACTACAGAAGGGTTTTGAAGGTGGTTTTGATTTTTCTGAAACTCAAAAGAACTATGTTGCTTAAATACCATGATGATGAACCTATGGCACATGTGCCAAAGGTGGCACACAGAGCCCTCTCTGTGGGCACGCGCACTGTCACCAGTTGCTCTTCTGGTTTCCGGTGCATGCATATGCACCAGCCAGCTGATCTTTGTGTGAGCTGGCCACCTTGTCTTCAGTTTTCCAGCACTCTGGCATACACGAAGAGCAGCTGGCCAGCATGCATGCGCACACCAGAAACCAGAATACCGGGTGACTGGCACATGCATGCACACCGGCAAGCTGGTCTTCGGGTTTCCAGGGCTCTGGCATGCGCACATGTGTTCCGGTTTAGCCACTCAGTGCCAAAAAGGTTCACCATCACTGCTTTAGTACCTTAGTGAAACTAAGCCTAAAGCAGACACTCCTAAAACTAAACAAAATATGAATTCTTCATAGGTCCATCCAAAGTATTTATCTGAATGAAAATCCTACTGAGTTCCATAGAAGTTACTTTCAAATGAAAATAGAAATGGAATTGGAGTCACATTTCCATAGAAGTATGCTTTAAAAGCTAAATTCCCTCCTGTTTTTTTTTTACATATCATAAAACATTCCCATTATTTGAGGGGGTTGCAGTAGAAGACTTCCAAGTTCTCTTTCAACTCTGTTATTCTAATCAGTATTCTTTGAATGAAATCCTTAGCATAGATTACGAGTTTCATTGCTATTGTAGAATTTAATCAAAGGAGAAAAATATTTTTCTAGCAGCTTCTTCTAAGCCAGTCATGCCCAATAATGGGCCACAATAAATTTCTAGCCAATACTGAAAAAATAAACTTAATTTTCACATTTAATATGCACCTAGCTGATCACTTTTCAAAGATGAATTTTCCTCTATGCCATTTAGCAGATATGTTTCCTAAATTCAAGCCAGTTCTACATCCTAAAATGGAAAAGGCAATTTGGAGCAGATTATCATTTTGTCAGGGTATAACAGACAGTCTTTGGATTTTTTCTACTGATTACAGGTCTTCACAGAAGGGATCTGTTTATCCAGAGCTCCAATAAAAAACCATGGCATATGAAGAAAGAGAATGTAGGTCTAAGTGACACATCAAAGCTTGCAGAGTCAAACATCTTTTGGAGTATTTAGATCATGGGCAGAAAAGTAAATTCTTTATGCTATTATTTTCTCCATCAAGTGAGTCAGACATTTTGTTGGTTCTTTAGCCTTTTATCCTGACCAAGTTGAGGTTACGAATTGATTTCATGGGAAAAACATCAAATCCATCCATCTTCCCTTACTGCAAACTTGACAATCAGCATCATCTCATTGCAAAGAATATCATAATTCATACTAAGATATTATTTAAATTGCCTATTGGCTGCTCCAATCAATAAACATTGAGCAACATACAACTCACTAAAACTGCAACTTCGCTTAAAACAAATTCATGATAATCAAAAATTAAAACCCAAACATACAACATAAGCAGTTATGTGCACCAAAAAGCAAACATTCCAAATAATACCAATAAAATAGATGTCCATCTACAGAGATAGTCCTATGAGAGGTGTAGCAATTGAAAAGACAGGTCTCTGTACCCTCTGTAGGTAATAGTCTCTGACTGAGGAAATATGTAAATATATTGTTCTATTAGATCTTACTGGGCAGATAAATGACTCCCCAAAATTCTTAATTTTTAATTTATGTCTTATTATCAAATAGTTTTGAAAAAGCCTATGGGCAATTAATTGCCATATAATCACTAAAATCAGTATAAAGCATAGATTACATATTCACAATTTCAGTTTAAACAGAAAAACAACTGAACATCGTGTTGTTTGCTCCTAAAACAATGAAGAGAGGCTTTTGCTTAATGACACTGCACCATTTAGGACAGGGCTGTCAAATCCTGCCCATGGGCTGGATGTGTCACGCGTTGGCCATGTTTAGTGAAGGGGAAAAAAGTCCTGACACATCATGTGATGTCGCCATGATGACACAAGTTTGACATCCCTGATCTAGGATGATGTAGTCCAGCCTTTCTTATGATAAATTTTCAAAGACATCACTTCTAATGTGGGATTTAGAAGGGATCAAGTGCATCTAGTTAAAAAAAGTAACTAGCATCCAATATGGGAATCTTTGTATTTCTCCTGAAATGAAATATATGAGTTGTCCCTACTACTGAAACTTGCACATCTTATTGCAGATAGGACAGGAGTCCCTAACCCCTGGTCTGCAGCCCGGTGCTGGGCCACAACTCATTTGGAACTGAGCTGCGGAACTGGTGAACGACTGCGTTCGTGTGAATGAAGCTGCATCTGCTGACTGCCAACAGTTCAGTTCCCATCGGTTCAAGGTTGACTCAGCTTTTCATCCTTCCGAGGCTGATAAAATGAAGATTCAGATTGTTTGGGGCAATATGCTGACTTTGCAAACCTCTTAGAGCGGGCTGTAAAACACTGGGAAGCGGTATATAAGTCTAAGCGCTATTGCTATCAGTCAAAGCAGTGCATACAAAACCATTCCTTTCCACTCCCACCCCCTCTACCACCACCTCCAGACCACTGAGCTAGAAAGGATGGGGGATGCTGAGGTAAGAAATTCAGTAGATAGGATCTAAAACGGATTGTCTTGACTCTTTTTAAATTGTGTATTTAGATGGCTAAAATAATCATGTGAAATTGTCCGAGTGAAAAAACAGTTTCTTATTACATTTTTTATGATAACCCATTGCCACTGTAAGTACTATGGAAACCATTGTAATATAGCCAATTAATAACTATTTGTTTCTGCAACCTATTCCTGAAGTGAAATGGAACAATGTATATCACTATTAAAAAAATCCATTAATGCTTGCATTATCTATTGGTCATTTAATCACTATTACTGTTAGAAATAGCAAGGTTTATATCTACATTCTCTGTAGATATGCAGAATGAGCTTCTGTAGAGCTCATTCATCAGAGCAAATGCATAAAAGTAAATGCCAAAATAAAATAAAATAAAACAAAAATTTAAAAAATGCAATATGCAGGTGCCAAATTTGGCAAAAGCAATACTTACCAGGCTTGCCTTTGTTTTGGATTTGCAAGCAAAGAACAAGAAGCAACAAAAATGGAAGCAAAACAGAAAAAAAGTCAAGGGATTTATTAAGAAAGCAGAAAAAACCGGGAGGCAACAATCTGTAATGCACAAAGCACAAAATTCCTTTTAGTTCAGTTATGAAAAAGGAAGCAGCATAATAATTTTAAGTGGATGAGTTTGCTTTCAGCTTTCACACAAGCGAATGAATGAATGAATGAATGGCTCAAAAAGGTGGCAGCAGCTGTAGACAACGGAATTCCCTGAAAACGGAAGTACTGTATATGAAATTCATCTTGACAAAATGCCATATGCAACAGAAATGGTTCAAAAAGCACTCACATAATCTGTAGACTGAATGCAATGGGAAACATTTTGTCTGATACACTTTTTTTTTTATGGAGACAAGCATGCAGTAGAGGCATAAGCTAAATGAAGACTGAGGATTTTAAAGGAAATTATATGAATGCAGATGTTACCTGAAAAGTACATGCCAAGGAATTACCAGGAGCTCTACAAATTCAATCTGTTCAAGTTTCTGCCTCCCAATTAATATCTTTAGGAGCTAATCCTTTTTACATTAGCACTGGAGCCATTGATTTTTGCAAAACATTAGGGTATTTCTTTAACCCCTTTTTCTTAATGCTCTGGCCCAAATCAGCTTTTTTCTAAAAAGGTATTAGTTTAGTTCAGATTTTTAAAGTGCTCAGAAGGACCTCTCCAGCTATAAGAGTTTTTTTTTCTTATTATTTCCCTTGTAGGATACCAATACTTGTCATAGAGCACACTTCAGCATATTTTCTCTGCATGTATCAGGAGCTCCTGCTATGTTTCTAACTAGGACAAAGTCACATGCCTAAAGATTAGTCAGAAATAACCACATACGTAACATTTCCTTTCCTTTTCTGTTAGTTTATAAAAATACTCTTGCCCACAAGAATATTTAAAAGCATTTAAACTGAATTTCTAGAAGAGGATGGGATTAGCCCAATTCTGAAATTTTCGCTAGATCTTAAAGCCACTATAGAATTAGCACTCAAACTGTACAAACCTTGTCTGGAAAATCAAATACACATTTCCTATATCTAGGTCACAACTAGCTTTAGGCTGATGCTGAATAGGCACTGGCCAAGAATACCCAAACTTGGGGGACAAAAACCCTCCTTCTGAATCTTTCTAAAAGACAAATCTTCACATCAATGGGAGATGGCACCTTTAGCCAATGTTGCTTAAGGGCGCACTCATTTAGGGGCATTTTTAATCTCCATGAGCTATCCTTTTCTATTCTCAGACTCCAGGATCTGACTCAAATAATCACTTACTGAACTACAATTAGCAATAATAAACATCTTTTTTTCCTTTTATCTATTGGGACAGGTAGACAAATCTACAGACTCTTCACAACTCTCCAGTAAATTAACTCACAGAAAAATCAGCCATTATTTTAACGTCTGCACATGCTTAGTTCATCCATGTTATATTTAAAGAAGACCCTTCATGAAGGAGTTGATTATGTAACAGATCAGCCAGCCAGTTAAGCTTCTGAACTTTTATCACCATCTAAAAATGCTGTTTGAAAGGACAGCTCAATCTTCTCTAGGTGAACTTTATAAAGATTTAATCTTGGTTTGCATCTTTTCCAAACCTTATAAATCTCCATTAGTGCACTGAAATACTTGTACTAGAAATATATCCTAATCTGCATAAGAGGAATTATGTCTAAGTAACACACAAAGCTGCAGTATAAATTCAGTAGAGATGGCTCAATTTAACATAACTGCTCTGGTGGAGAATTAGTGTAGTTTCTCCAAAAATTAATTGTAAAAGAAATATTTACCATCTCCAAGATTAAAATTATCTCAAAGGTTAAAATTAAAAAAAAAATACACAGAATTGAAATGCAAAAGATGATTTATGCACTTGTATCATTTCTTTCACAAGAATCACCTACATTATTCATTAGAAACTGTTCAACAGAATATCCTAGAGATATGGAATTACAGAATAAAAATAAATACTAATTTTAAATGAAAGGGTCATGTAAATATAAATCCAGGCAAGTTGGACAAAATTATGTTGCCCCTAACTTTGCATGATTCTGATTTACGTTTGACTCAACCATATTATACATTCTTTAAAGATTTTATTTAAGTTTAAAATATTTATGCCACTCTTCTAAATCATATCTTCCAGGGAAATCTACCAAACAAAATTCTCAACAATACATAATACAACACAGTAACTTTAAAATAGTAGTACTAAGAAACAGCAGCCCAAGTAATTAAAGTATTCCTACATTTTACTTTGACATGAAAAACTTTTATCAGCTAAATACTTTATACTTATTAGGATTGTATTGATAGTCATATTTTGATATCTTCTTACAAGTACTAATAATTTAATCAACTAAATTAAATTAATAATTTAATTAATTAAATTAATATCTAATTAATTAAACTTTATTAATTAAATTAAATTAATAATTAAATTAAATTAAAATACAGTGACGGTTGGCATTATAATGTGATTTATTCTGAGAGGCCAATGATATCCAGAATTCTGCAATTTCCTAGGCCTAAATATTATATATCAGTATTTGTTAAATGTTTGGGTAGATATATGGCATCAAAGCAGTAACTATAATATATTTAGGTTTGTTTCATAATTGGCTGTTGTCAAATAAATATTTTTCCTGGCATCTACTTGTCTTTACTTTTTTTATGAACAAGTGTTACAATATGTATGATGAGATGAAATTCTATCTTGAATTAATGCATACATGTAACATGAGACATAGCTAAGAATTAGAGCATGTTTTCTCCAAAAAAAATATTTTAAGCAATGAAACAGGCTTAAATAAGAGTAATTTCCAAGAAGACTTCCAGGCATATGTAGTGATCTATGGATGTGTTGTGATTCCCAAACCTGTTTCTTAAATCATCTTTGATCATTGTACGGCTAATTTTCTATTGTTATATATTCCCTATAACAGAATAAGAATATTTTCTTTTCATGAAAGTAAATACCTACCTATCATTTGAGCAATTGTCTTCTCATACTCTGAAACAATTTTCCTATTAAAAGATGAAAAGATATGAAAATGAACATGCATCCACAGAAATCAATTTTTCTAATGCCATCTCTTCTATTAAAACCTTACAAATTAGCTCCAAAATGTATGACAGAATACAGTTGTTACAGTGTGGCATTTCTTTAACCAAAAGATTAATTCATAGATAGCTAGGATGCTGCTAAATCCATATTTATGCTATAAAATAGGTGATCTACTATGTATAGACTGTGACCTCTATATTTAGACTTGTTTTCTCAGTTTCTTCAGTACAAAGATAGATCTGCCATTCTATGTATTAACTTCTGCCTTCTTACTGATCAAATTTTGAACTGATTTTGCCAGAAAGTGGTAGCAGAGGGGAAAGATGGATAGTTTCCACAGACCTATGTTAATTTAATTAGCAATTACATTCTGAGTTGCAGAAATGGAGGAAAAACCCTATTGCAATGTCCCAATTCTATGAAACAGCCATAAACATGACACTAAAAACAATTCAAAAGGATTGCCTTAAACTTTAAAATTATATCCTATTTTGAATTTGTTCTCCCAAGAAATTTAGCTGATTATATCATATTTAAACAACTGAACTCTTTATCTGAATTTTATAAGACACTGATAGATACTTTGACATTATTTGTGGGATTTTTCAAACAGAAAGAGGTAGAATATGTATTTAATCTGTTTTATTTATTTATTTATTTATTTATTTGATTTATCACCTGTTTTTCTCTTCAGTAAGTACTCTCAAGGTAATTCTTGAATACTACAGTTTATTGCTATATCATATTTCTATGTTGAATTTATACACATAAGTAAAGGAAAACTATTATGTTGTCTTATGAGCAACACACACATGCACACAAACAGGTGCTTCTTTCAACAGATCTATTTTGGTAAGCTGAAGAGTCTGGCAGTATCATTAAAAAATAAGATGTTTTAACTGTTTCATAAACTTTAAAAGTATTGATTCATAGAAAATTACACAAACCTCATTTCCATAACTTCCCTCCTACTTTCTTCATATTTCTCTTTCCATTCTGAAATCATCCTTTCTTTTGCAACTATCTTTTTAAAAAAGAGAAGAAATAAGGTTGTATCAGCTTGGAAAAGGACAAAATACTTTGCCACATAACATCCCAAGAATTGTTAGAAAAGTACAGCAAGATTATAATTAAGGCATCCACAGGGAAGGGAAGGAGAGCAACTGATGAAACACACACAACGATGTTATCACACAAACGCTGTTGTAACACACATACTTGCGTCAGATATCAGGATGCAAGTACATGATTGTGGCACATGTAATGTCACTATGTGCATGTCTGTTCTATGTCATCACTTTTTGCTGCGAATGCCACTTTTATAAAATCAAAATGTGTTGGCATTTCTCCCTCTTGCTAAGCTAAGACAAAACACAAATACAAGCAAATTATACTTCTTCAAAATCATAGTTTATTACAGAGAATGGATTGCTTTGGAATCCACAGGAAGCTGTTTTTTGAGTGATGTCGTACATCAGGGTTTTTCAAACTTAGCCAGTTTGAAGTCATATAAACTTCAATTCCAAGAATTCCTAGCCAGCCTATCTGAGGAATCCTGAAGGTTGAAATCCATGTTGCAAGGTAATAAATCCTGTGAGTCCTATTCATGCCTTTATGTGAATTCTATTACACCTACCTAAATATCTATGTTCCCAAATACATAAAACTATACCTAGACCAGGTGTGTCAAACTTGCAGCCAGTGGACCAGATGCTGGCCACGCCCACCCCTATTTTAGCAAAGTGGGAAAAGGTTGTGATACGTCACATGACGACGTGTCGCCACGAGTTTGACATCCCTGATCTAGACTATAAAAGGGTCTGTTTTGTTTACTATATTAGTTCTATAAAAAAAACATTGACCTAGGCCTTGCCAAATATTTAGCAAACTCTTTGAATATATAAACAAAAAAATGGTGCTCTTATGTAGTCTTCTGTTTGGTAAACAAAGAAATACTAACAGAAATATATAATAAATATTACAACCATACATGGATTTTTCAATAAATAATTATGATCAAAAATAGATGGGACATGCACCAAAATTGCCCAATCAACTTTTCTATAATGAATTCTTGCTTTCTGTTAACTATTATTAATATATATTACTATATAGATTAATATATACTTCCTTATTGGATGAGGAACTAGCAATCTAAAGAAGCTAACTGGAACACATTCACTGAATTATGTTTAACAGATAAGGAGAATTGATTCTTTTTAAAAAATTCCACTATGTTGGCATTGATCAATAGCTGGAAATCATTCATTCATTTAATTTTATTACAATGAATTAATTGGAAGAACAAATTTCAAAAAGTGGTAGCATTTGTAAAATGCCTACCAATAAACAGGCAGGCTTCCTTGATTAAAATTGCCATTACCTCTTCCCTGGTAACTCTTAAGGCGGTATCCAGGTCTTGCTGCTTATAAAGCAAAGTGGAGGCATTTTCTCCCTCTGAGCTGCTTATCCGGGAGTACAATGCACTTTTAGAGATTGAAGTGTCAACTGCAGGGTCTCTCTGTTCATTTCAAAGAAGGACAAACAGTTAGTAATATGTTCCAGTCGTAAACTATTTCAAAGGAAGTGAGAAAAGAATGCAATGTGAAAAAAAATGTGGAATTAATTAATTAAAATATTAATCTTGGTTTATCCTTAAGCTATTTCATAAGAGTTACTGTTACACATTGGCGATATACAGAATATTGCAAATTCCAATCTTTCTTGCAAAGCACCATTTCACTGAGCTTCAGAACCAAAAGTGATCATTAAAGCTAGTTTGGGAAGAGAGTAACCTTTTGTAAGCGTCCCCAATCTGATGACTTCTAAATATATTGGACTGTATCTTTCAGGATTCCGAGTCAATGCGAAAATTATGAACATTGGAATTTTTAAGATGCATGAATGAGCTCAGGATGGAAAAGTTTAGTTTATAGAGAACCTGCATACTCAAGTAGGCAGGTTCTCTATAAACCATCATGGGCGCTCCATCACTGGAGGTTTTTAAGAAGAGACTGGACAAAAAATATGGGTTACAAATGTAAAGTTTACTCAAGCACAGAATTTAAGAGAAAATTTTTATAAAATGTTTTATAGG
>JANHFM010001499.1:186567-198286 GCA_032468115.1 Grayia smithii | reverse complement strand
GTTATGTTTTTATTCTGTGAGCCGCCCCGAGTCCTTCGGGAGAGGGGTGCGGCATATAAATGCGACAAATAAATAAAATAAATAAATAAATATAGTGTAAAATAATTTTGTTTCTTCCTAAAAACTAAAAGCAAGTATCTGAATTGCATTAGTTCTATGTAAAGAAAACAGCAGAGACTATCTCTAATATTTTCTTAGCTTTATTTTGTATATTGCAGTTGAAAGAATTTGTAATTTATAATTTCCTGCTTAAACTTGCCTTAATTAATTTTAGATGTTATTTAGTTGCTGATTGAGGTGCTTAAATCAAATATTGATTGTTATGAATTACTCTAATATAATTGCATTTTAATTTAAAATGTTCAATCATATCTGACAGTAACTTGAATATTAAGTAAGTACACTGTTAATATGATCATGTTCTTATAAAAATAAGTCTACATAAACAATTTCATATTTTATCCTAAATTATCCTACCATCTGCAGAACTATATTTAGCTAACTGCTGTGTAGTGCTTTTAGTAGTAAGGTTAATATCAAACAAAAAGTGAAAAAGTATAAACCAAACTATGTTATACACATTTTAAATATGGTGGCCGAAAATGTGTTTTGAGGTATTTGTTGGAACATACTTCGTTCCAACAACGTTATTCTTTTCTTTTGTTATTGACCTTCAAATAAAATTCATTTGGTTTTGCTGATCTTTGTGTCTGTTGTTGCATAGTGAGTAATACATAGTTCAATAGATGTCAGGCTGCATCCTGTACAAAGTTGTCCAAATGTATTTTGCTTACTGAGAACTTGATATCATTTTAGCAAAAAAATTGTTTTTGATGAAGAATTGAAATAGCAGCAAAAAAAGCATTCAAGCACTAGAATAGAATAGAACAGAATAGTGAAGATTTCTTATAAATTCTTCATTATAAGACTAGTAAAGATACATAAGAGACTAGCAAACTGTTTTAAGAGTTATTCAGTAACACTAGCTATAGCCAGACATTCCATATTTTTATGATAATATTAGTTAGATAATTAGTTTATCTATTATATACACTATATATATAATCTATCATCTATGTCTGTCTATCTATCTATCTATCTATCTATCTATCTATCTATCTATCTATCTAATCTATCTCTATATAAAATTCAAGAACTGTTTGAGGATTTCCTTTGTTAAGAGAAGTAATTTGATTCATATTATTCTAGAGAATGCATGTGAAGGAATGGGTTTGTTGCAAGTTTTTACTTTTCTAAATATTGAGATACTTCTTGATCTCAAAAATAATATGTACAAAAATGTCTACTTTGAAATATTTATATAGACACACATACACTCTTTCTCTAAAAATAATAATAAGAAAACCACCAATGCAATTATGATTCATATATGAAACTGACATGGCCCTAAACTAAGGCTAACATGCAGTTTTGGCTACTTTTTATTCTATAAATGAGAACTAAAATGTATCCTCTGAAACACATGGAAAATGAATTCAATATTATTCACATATAAACATTATTATGAAAGCAAATGTACTGATTTTGTAGCTGGTACCAAAATTATCATGAAGATTAGTCGGTTCACTACTGGAATTTTTATTATGCATTCAAATAATTTGAATTGAGCTCTTATTTGCATAGAATTCCAAGCACTTTACCATAGCACAAAAATAATTATACAGATAAAAATAAAAAATACAAATATTTTGGGAGGAAACTGTAATTTAGTAATAGATATGAAGCAGAAATGTTGATCTTTAAATGAAGCAATATAGCAACAAGATATTCAAAAGAAATCCAATATTTTCCGAAAATTCTATATTATTTCAACTTATTTCTTGTCTACTGTAAATCTATGGATGTTCTATTAGATCAACTCATCACTGATTTAACATGTTGACTATAATAATGATTGCTTAAAGAAGTAAATCAAATTATACTTCCCAACTGAACATGTTACAGGGGGAAGATTATGTTTAATTTAATCAGGGCAGCTTGCCCAAAAGCTTGTTTTTCAAATTTGTCACAACAATCTCTTGAAAAATTTAATTAAG
The DNA here is from genome assembly GCA_032468115.1 of Grayia smithii. Lineage (NCBI taxonomy): Eukaryota > Metazoa > Chordata > Lepidosauria > Squamata > Grayiidae > Grayia > Grayia smithii. The sequence goes on along the minus strand of JANHFM010001499.1, from coordinate 196,229 downwards.
ATAAATTACTTAACAAGCTACTCATATAATTATATCACATCTTGTTGATTCATTCTGGGAAAATGCCCAGTAGTTTGCAATACTTCATGGCTTCCAAATGATATTAGGTTATTTAGTGCCTTTGGCACTGTAGAAGCAACAAGGCTAGAAAAGAATACAATAAGCATTAGTCTGGGAATATCGAGGAAGCAGCTATATAATCTGCTTCATGTGATATTTCTCCAGTCACTGCAGCAGCCTCAGATCAACAGAAAATAAGTATCAATCCTAGAGGTGGTTTACAATTTCTAAGACGAATTAACTCTGGCTTTGAGAAGGAGATGTGTGAGGTAAACAGTTACTCAGCCCAATGAAACTAGAAAGTATGAGAAGGAGACTTAGAACAACCCATTCCTGTAGACCAGGGGTGTCAGCATCCCCTGGTCATGTGATCAAAATTAGGACACTTGGCAACTGGCATGTACTTATGATAGTTACAATGTTCCAAGATCAGGTGATCCCTTTGGTGAACTTATGATAAGCAAAGTTAGATGCCGGCGTGGTTGCTGGTCCAGTGGAAACCCCTGAGGTAGGTTCTCACCCTGTTATTTGGGAACAGTTTGACCCTATTGCTCCTGAGGAAGTGGACAGGATCCTAGGGAGTACGCACACAAGTACCTCTGTTTTAGACTCATGTCCCTTCTGGCTTGTAAAAGCTTCCCAGGAGGTGACAGGTGGGTGAACTCTGGCGGTGATTAATGCTTCCTTACAGGAGGGGGAGGTGCCCCAGCACTTTAAGGAGGCTGTGGTCTGTCCTCTTCGTAAGAAGCCATTGCTGGACTCCAACTGATTGGATAATTTCTGACCTGTCTACAATCTTTCCTTTTTGGGGAAGGTTGCTGAGAAGGTGTTTGTGTGGCAGCTCCAGAGGTTTCAGGATGAAATGGATTGTCATGACCCCTACCAATCAGGATTCAGGCCTGAATTTGGGACAGAAATGGCATTGGTTGCACTTTTGGATGATCTCTGGTGGGAGCGGGATGGGGATAGTGCATCCATCCTTGCTCTACTTGACCTCTCAGTGGCTTTCGATACCATTGATCATGGTATTCTCCTGAGGTGGCTTTGGGAGATGGGAGTGGGAGGCCTTGTGCTATTCTGGTTCACTTCCTTCCTCTGCAGCCACTCTCAGTCATTGTTGATAGGAGGGGAAAGATCCAGCCCTCTCCCACTGCTTTATGGGGTTCTGCAGGACTCTCTACTCTCTCTACTGCTGTTCAACATTTATATGAAGCCACTGGGTGAGATCAACTGTCACCATGGACTGAGGTATGACTAATAAGATACTCAGCTATATGTCTCGGCCTGTGATGAGTTAAGTGATGCTATGTCCTCCCTCTCGCAGTGCCAAGAGGGCTGGATGGGGAGCAACGGGTTGTAACTAAATCCTTAAAAGACTGAATGGCTGTGAGTTTGGGGTTCGTTGGCTCAGGGAGAATTGCCATCCTTGGTGTTGGATGGGATGGCACTACCCTAAACAGACCCTGTGCGTAATCTCAGGGTTTTCCTGGACTCATGGCTCCTGCTTGAAGAGCAGGTGGTGGTCATGGCCAGGGGGGCCTTTGCGCAACTGCGGGTTGTGTGCCAGTTACGCCCTTTCCTGGACCAACAGTTCCTACTCACAGTCACTCAAGCCCTAGTCACTTCCCATCTTGACTATTGCAATGAGCTCTACATGGGGCTGCCCTTGAAAAGCATCCGGAAGCTCCAGTTGGTGCAAAATGCAGTGGCCCGCATGGTTTTGTGTGCACATGTATCACCTCTCCTGTGGGAACTGCATTGGTTGACAATTTGCTTCTGGATGCAATTCAAGGTGCTGGTTTTACCTTTAAAGCCCTCTATGGCTTGGGACAAGATTATTTGAGGGACTGTCTCTTGTTGTTCACATCTACCCAACCCATCAAAGCGGGGCGGCAGGGAATGTTGCGGGTCCCATCCCTGAAGGAAATACACCTGGACCCAGAAGAAGGGCCTTCTCCATGATGACTCCCTCTCTCTGGAATATCATTCCCCAAGAGATTAGAATGGCCCCCACTCTAACACTCTTCCGGAAGGCGCTGAAGACCTGGTTCTGCCAGTGGGCCTGGGGAACCCAAAGCAGGATGCAGCCCATTAAATGGCTCATGTGGTCTGCTGTCATCAGGGTGGAGGGTGATTTTGTTATATTGTACTATATTAATTTATTTGATTTTTTTTGGTTAGTTTTGATTGTTTTAAATGTGGTTTTATATTCTGTAAGTTGCTTTGAGTCGCCATGGGCGAATAGGCGGCAATATAAATTCAATAAATAAATAAAGTCAGTGGGGAAGCCACATTCACTTAACAACCATGTGACTAATTTAATAACTGCAGTGATTCATTTAACCACTGTGGAAAGAAAGATCATAAAATGAGGCAAAACTCACTTAACAACAGAAGTGTTGGGCTGAATGATGTCATAAGTAGAGAACTACCTGTAGTGATCAATGTCTCTCCCAAACTTCCTACTCTCAGCACATACTGGACCAGCTCTGCTAGAGATTTAACTCAGAGATGTTATAATGTTGGAGTTGCAGGCTTTAACTAGTAGAAGTAAATAACTCTTTTAGCATTACCTTCATTAAATGAAACCAGGGAGACTTACTGAGAGAGAGAGAGAGAGAGAGAGAGAGAGAGAGAGATAGTGTGTGTGTGAATATATTAGTTATAATGCTCAATACTGGAAATGCAAAATAAAAAAATTGAAGTATGAAAAAAATTAAATGTATAAGAACGCTAAGGTGTTTAAATCAACATTGATACACATTTGAATGAAATACTAACATACCTATCCAATTTTTCAGACTACACAATTTGACCAAATAATCATAGACAGGAAAAACAGGAAAACTTTTTTCCTGATCCACCTTGGTCACAATCACCAACAGCAGAGTCTCAGTCATAGTAATGCAAAGTATAATTATGTTAAAATGTACATGTTGGTAGTCTGTCGTATAGATTACAACTAATAAATTAATTGCAATAGTTCATACCTCCCTATTTTGAAATGAAGGTTTTCAGTCTGTGGTACAGCACTGGTAGGCAAATATTCATGTGGCATCAGTATTAAAAAGAAAAAAACACCAAGAAACACATAACCTCCATTAAGAGAAACCCCTGACCTCCTTTCTACTGGTATCACCGTAAGGAGTCTTCCAGGGGAGCTGCACAGATCAAATGCATGATTTAAAAGCTAACATTTCACTCCTAGTTTAGGCTGCATGCACCACAGGCTCAACTTCACTGCAATATGTCAACAGCCAGCATGCTGTGGGCATAGCAGGGGAAAAAAAGAGAAAAGAAACAAAAACATTTTGATCATAATGAAGGAAGAAGAGATTAACATACAAGGCCTCTTCCTCCTCTTCAAATCTGTTTCCTCCCATTATTTTAAACCACCTTCTTAGGCAATTGAGATGTAGATTGTTGCCTAAAGATCAAAACCATCATCTACAGACAATTCCTAACACACACACAGATAGGAATCCTGGCATTTGCAGTTTCTTGTATGCAGTGTACAGTTTTGACCTCACAGTGTTTGTCAAAATTGTTTAAATTAACAAAGGGATACATCAGTTTGTGGGTTCTGTTTGACTATATAGACACCATTTCTTTCCTTGCTTATGACTAAAGATCTTTATTGCAGTTTTGGACAATTTACACAATGTTTAAAGTCCATCCCATCCTCCATGGCAACAATTCTAGATGCAATTTCATTTGTGCCAGCCAATGGGAAAAGCTTGCTTAATCTCCCATTTTTTTGCAAGACCATCTCTTACCAAGTTTTATGTGGCCAATAACCATATAGGAAATATTTTGACAGGGCCTGGGGGATTACAGGAGGAAAGAAGAGCTTTCTAGATTAGAAATCTTCAACAGTTGGGAAAAGTTGGGAAGAAACTGTGGGAAGAAAATCCTGGATTCAATCCCATCCATTTCTTACACTGGGTAAGTACCAGTTTTCACTTCTCAAGACATTGATACCTGCAATTATTGGCCTGCAGATATAGCCAGTTTTCAAACAATAACATGCTATAGTGTGTGTCCCCAATTTGATGAATTATTGCATTTACAAAAGGATAAAAAAATACACCCCACAGAACAGTTTTCTGAATTCTTGCCATACTGAACTTTTAGATATACAGTAATATACATCACACAACTGTGAATATTTCTCATATATTCACCCATTTTTTCTAAGATTGCATCTGTGTCTGTCACTCTCCAAACTCTGAATATTTTCCATAACATACATAGTGTCTTTTCCATGCCTTTCTAAAGAAATCACCAAGCTCATTTACATTTCCAGTATGTATCAAAAATTTAAACTGTGAAAATCACAGGTATGTATAAGAAAATGGCAGCCAAATGTATTCCTGTGATCAATAGCAATAGCACTTAAGACTTATATACCGCTTCACAGTGCTTTACAGCCCTCTCTAAGCGGTTTACAGTCAGCATATTGTCCCCAACAATCTGGGTGCTCATTTTACCGACCTCAGAAGGATGGAAGGCTGAGTCAACCTTGAACTGGTCAAAATCGAACTGCCAAATTGCTGGCAATCAGCAGAATTAGCCTGCAATGCTGCATTCTAATCGCCACATTATGTGATAGTCATTTTTGAAACATATTTGCAAAGTGGAATGTGACCACGTCTGAGATTAGAGAAAAGAAACTTCCACATGCTCTTTTCTATCTTTCTACATAGCAATGGACCAAAATCATCCAGAATCACCACTCAGAAAAACTTATTGTTAAAGTGAAAGCAGCAACACGGTTTTTAAGCACACAAACTGCAGGCACAGGAGATACCTCAGTATCTAAGGAGTTGAAAGAAGACAAGGTAATTTGTCTGGCTAGCTTCAGGGCTTCTATCCTCATTGCAGCAAATTCTAATTCCTCCTGCCAGTGAGATGGTTGTGACAATGTACAGGGAAAATCCATTAAGCATGATGCAAAGACAAATGCCCATAGTTACAGAATACATTAGTACCATTGTTTTAAGGTATTGCATATATTGGCTGAGGTCCACATACTCTGCTAGGCCATGAAGGGTTTTAACTACCAATGACTGAAGAAACCACAATGGCTGATCCACCAACAAAACATGCTAAGCCAAGAGAGTTACATTGTGATGCAAGATTTAAGGAAAAATGACATGAAATGTTTAACATGCAACTTGAAACCATCTTTCTTATTTTTGTCATTAAATTAATCGTAAAACCCTTTCTGATGTGCATTTATTCCTCAGGGAGCTCATTACACCGAGAGTGTACACCGGGAGAGTACACTCAGTACACCGAGAGAGTATGCACCAAGACAAATTCCTTGTGTGTCCAATCACACTTGGCCAATAAAGAATTCTATTCTATTCTATTCTATTACATATACTGAGTTGTAGCTATAAACTACATACTGAATGCTTAGTATCAGTGAAATGTCACCAAAATGATTTTAGAAAGGGTGTTTATAGTTAAGCAGAGCTAAACACTGTTTAGTTATAGCTGACAAGGGGAGGGGGAGGGGAGAAGAGCATGTCAAAATCTGCAAGATGGCAGATGCAGCATCATGACTGAATCTCCATTCACCTGGCATGATCAGGTAGATGAAATGAATATAATGTAAAGATGTAGACTGACCATTCACATAGCAGAGTGGTTCTCAACCTTCTTAATGCCGCGACCCTTTAATACAGTTCCTCATGTTGTGGTGACCCCCAGCCACAAGAGGAGCAGTGTCTCAATTCCTAAGACCATCGGAAATATGTGCTTTCCGATGGTCTTAGGCGACCCCTGTGAAAGGGTTGTTCGACCCCGAAAGGGGTCCCGACCCACAGGTTGAGAACCACTGGTCTAGTGCATGGGTGTCAAACTCGTGGCGTCATGTTGCTATCACATGCTGTTTTGTCACTTTTTTCCTTCACGGAGCTGGGGTAGGCGTGGCTTGCATATGAGACATCCAGTCCATAGGCCACCAGTTTGACACACCTGGTCTAGTAGCTCAGGCACCAGATCAGAAACCAGGAGACTGAGTTCTAGCCCACTTTTATCATGAAAGCAGTCTGAGTGATTTTGGGCCAGTCACTCTCTCCCAGCCCAGCTTACCTCACAGAGGAGTTGTGGGGAAAATAGGAGGAGGAAGGAATATTAGTTATGTTTGCCACCTTCAGTTATTTATGAAAATAAATAAAATACCTTTTTTCACTGTTTTAACAATTATATCTTAAAACAATGGAATTAAAAAGGAACTATAGTTTGTTATTCTTCCCCAAAAACTGAAAAAATGAATACTAATGGGATTTTAGCCTTTTACTGGAGTAAGTACTTTTTACTGGAAAGATTAAAGAGAAGGAATTATTCTTACCTTTATTGATTTATCATATGCTATTTATTTCACATCTGGTATTAGCTAAACTAGTGAAATTTATATTTGTTGATACTTATTTATATTTCCCAGATGTTGTAGCACATTCAATTCTACTTATTAATAAATACTCAGTTCTGGTGAATAATTTTGAATAATTTAAAATAACATTAATTGATAAATAATGGGTGTTTATTGTCTGGTCTAAATCTGATTTATCTCTTTAGCAGCTACAAGTTTTTTGAAATAACATCAATTTTCAAAAGTACATAATTGAAAGATAAATAAATTTAAATGAAGGTAAACAAATAGTTGATTGTGCCTAAGAGCTTTGGCTGAAAATAATTGAATATTTATCTCTGTGATTAAATAACATGCAATATTTGGACAGAGAAGCCTCATTTAATTTGAAATATTCATACTTTAATTGTATCCCTTTATTTACAGTTGAACATTAGAGTTGAACATTCTTGCAATATTTTACTTTTTTACTTTCTGAATATAAAATATGAAAAATATATATAACTGTAATACTGAGCATAAACATTGAGTATTTTGTCAGCACCAATGACTATAAAATAATAATAATTCTCTTTTTCCAGTCACAAGCTATTTCTATTTTTATCAGATTTGGAATTAATTCCACAAAGTAGGCACTTCGTATGCCTTTAGCTTTTAACATCTGAGAAGCTACTATCTGAACAAGTTTTAGTTAATGTGCTCCAATGTCCATAAGATTTACCTACTGTTAAATTTAAGATTCCAAGAAAAAGGAAAATTTAGTTTAACAACAATAACAAAGAAGGAATAATATTCTATAGGTGTACAACTGATTCCAGATAAATGCTGTTGTTTTCTTTTTCTTTCTTCATACATCATGCCAGTTTACGTGTTTTCAATTGTTTCTGCAACTTCCTAAGAATTTCCTAAGAACAGACTGGTAAATACCATGAAAGACATGGCTGGGCACAGCAGTAAATGCTCTCATAAGTATTTGCTTATAAGAATGTGTCATTGGAAATATTTTTAGCAATAGAAAATAACGATCAAATCTTTCTCGGCTCTAAATGCACCAGCAGTAATTTTCAGTCTAAGTCAGTGGTTCTCAACCTTTCTAATGCTGCGACCCTTTAATACAGTTCCTCATGTTTTGGTGACCCCCCCAACCATAAAATTATTTTTGTTGCTACTTCATAATTGTAAATTTGCTATTCTACACGTTTGACTGGTCCGCATGAGTACATTATGGCCCCAACCCCATCACATACACCTGTATTTGTACGGGGTGTATGTGATGGGGTTGGTGCGATGATGTCATCACACCGGGTACTTGTATGTGGGCGGATCTGCATGTGGGTGGACCCGCCTGGAGATGGATAGAGGAGCAGTGTCTCAGTTCGTAAGACCATCAGAAATATGTGTTTTCCGATGGTCTTAAGTGACCCCTGTGAAAGGGTTGTTTGACCCCCCCCAAAGTGGTCCCGACCCACAGGTTGAGAACCACTGGTCTAAGTTGTTCTCTCCACAATGGTTGTTGCCATCATTTCTCATTCTACTGGAAAATGAGAAATGGTTCTCATTCTATGGACTAGATACAGTATTTGTATCTGAGGGTAATATGTTAATTAGATTATGAAAATAGTAATTGTTATTGGACTATCTGTCTACAGAATTTAAACTTACAAGATTGTCATAATGTTGAAACTTTCTATTGATTGCCAATACAAAATGGAAAATATATATTAATAAATCTATAATTACTTTGGGTTTATTTTGGTTATATCTTATATTTGATGACAGTATATGTTTGCTTTTATTTGAATAGCAGAGTGTTTGCTGGTGTGCATTTTTAAAAATTCTTTTAACTGCTTTGATACTTCATCAGGTCCATGTATGGTAAATTATGCCCATAACAGAATAAAACAAGACATATGTAAGTAAGCTGTGAATATACAAGGAAAATTACAATGCACTGCCTCTCTGCACAAAAGAAAAATGGATTCATTGGTAGAATAGGGTCCATCAAGATTTTGAATGAGTAAGTAACAATTTTGTTTCATATAACAGAATGATAAGAGAATAAATTTTAAGTTTCTTGCAGGCTGGACCGGTATCCAAAGTCACCATATGCAAGGACAAAGATGGAAACCCCAAGAGTTTTGGATTTGTCTGCTTTAAACACACAGAGTCAGTGCCTTATGCTATGGCTTTGCTGAATGGGATTCGTTTATATGGAAGACCAATTAAAGTTCAATATCGGTTTGGTAGGTTTAGTTACCTGCCAATAATATTTCATAAAAACTCAGAGATCTTTGGAATATAAATGTCATCAAAATCCTGACACATGAAATAATGTGTCAAACAAAATTCCATTATGACAAAGTATATTTTTCTGTACTTTTGGGTCCATTTACTAAATTATTTTTTTTTTAAATAAAATAAAACTGATACATTACATTTCTGGTCTTTAATAGTCATTCCCTTTCAAAAAGCAAGAAATTTAAATTTTACTAAAGTAAAAAGTGTGATTTGATATTAGATGCATTTTTATTTCTGCAATGATAAATTATTAACCCTTATTTCTAAACCAGTTCTTCCATTCTTAATAGATGATTTGTCAGATTGCCTTTCTCCTAGTCTTAAAGAAGAATTCTAACCCCATACAGATTTTGTCCAAATCTGCCCCAATTGTTTTTTTTTTCTTTAGTAGATCAGACAATAGCGGTGTTAAAGAATTATCCTAAAACTACACTTGAGTAATCTCCGAAACATAAACTGAAGTATTCACTTTTTCCTATTTATAACTAGCATTAAATTGTGTTTCCACAAAGAAGCATTTTGCCCCCACATGCACATTTTGTGCTTATGTTTTTTTTTATATTACTATTTTTTTTTCTAATGAGTCAATGTCACATATACACACCAATTGAAAAGCATAAATAATGAGCCAGTTTGGTTTGATGGTTAAGATACCAAGCTAGAAATTTGGAAATTGGGAGTTCAGTCCTACCCACTTCACAGGGTTGTTGTTGTGGGGAAAATAGGAAGAGGAAGGTATGTTGCATATTTTTTCCAGCTTCAATTATTTGTAAAATAATAAAGGCAGGATACAATTAAGATTTACCTTGGCTAGGATATAGAGACGGGTTTTTTTTATAAATAATTTTTTATTAAAGAAATTTATAAAATATAAAGTATCTCATACCTAATTGTTCAACCGCGATGTACATATACCATCATA
>JANHFM010001499.1:154785-164889 GCA_032468115.1 Grayia smithii | reverse complement strand
CCAGCAGAGCTGGCTGGGGAATTCTGGAAGTTGAAGTCCGCACATCTTCCAGTGGCCCAGGTTGAGAAACACTGCATTAAGTCATCCTACTATAGCAGTGATTTCAAAATTACAATGAATAGAATGTTAATATCTTGTTTCAGGATTTGTAACGTCAGACTGATCCCCATACCTCCGAAAAGGAAAAACTATTAACAGCAAATGAAAGATTTCCTTCAAAGCAAACACCAATAAAGTATGGCCTTTTGATGAAGGACAACCTACATGCTCTTTGGGTATGGATTTATTTTTACTCCCTGACTTTAATTACAACTGCTCTTGCCAGCTGAGCTGCTGTGCACTTTTCATGTAAGGAGCTCACTTTTACATGCCAATCAGATGGCAATCTTTGGCTGCAATCCCCTACTTGGCAGTATCTTCTATTGAGGTTAATTGGCTTACATTAGGATTAGCCTTACATAATATTGCCATACTGATAAGACAATGCAAATTTGTGTATTGGATAAAACTATGGTGATGTGCTATCATTGCAACTTACATGCAATTTATTGGGGTCTAGCTAGGGTTTGGATTTATGTAATATACTATTTCCAATTTTCACATAGTTTGTAATTCCTATAAAATGAATTCCAGAGCTAAAATGAATTTTTCTTGAATAATACTAACCTCTTGTCCGAATGCCAATGCCATTTCAAATTCTGACAGTCTACATGATACTCAAAATTGGTATTTGCTTTATTTTACTCATCTTTTATCTCATGTAACTTTATCCATCCAGCTTTCTTTGCACTCCATGTGATGTCATTATTAGCTAGAATTATCCCTTCTACATCAGCATTTTCCAGCCTAATACTAGGCCAGTGATTTATCTTGCATAGACATTAAGATAAATCATGTATCTAATTTCATGGATCCCAATTTTCTTTATAAAAACTAGTGTTAAGAGTATCAACTTTTTAATATTTTAATATAGAGGCTTTATTTAAGACCAAATTGTAACTAAGTTACAAACTGGGCAATAGGACATTCAAGTCCTCTATACTTTCTGTTGACTGTATAATCTTATTTTGATACAGCGAGCTCTGTGACTTTACTAATTGCCTTTTGTTCTTTAGGAAATTCTCCAGTTTTTCTCATATACTAACCTTTCTGTCAAGATCAGAAAAGATGGGATGTACTAAGAAGGTGGCAATATCTAGCTGACCTTCCCTGATCTAAAAAAATTCAACAACCACCAGCAGCTGAGATCTGATTGGTGCTTGGATAAGAGACCACCAGAAGATGTCAGAGCTATTCACTTAACAGAGCTATTGAAAAAACATCGTAAAAGAAGGCAGCGACAAATATGTAATCACCAGGAACTGAAGGTAACTTTATCTTCACCAGATATTACTTTTCTAAAGTAGTATCACCAAAGTTTCTCCAAAGTAATATACTGGTATGATAATTTGGCATTGTTGATGTTATATATCAGTATGGTGATACTGATATATTTGGGTTAGCAGCTGTTCGTTTGATTCATGTGCCCAACACATATACATCCTCTATTGGGAGTCCTTTTTCGCAAATTCAGATTTGCTTGTAGACAAGTCCCACATTTTATGACTATTTATTTACTTATTTTATCAATGTATGTTAATGTCCACTGTTTTGGGTAGCTCTCAAAGACTAAACACCTCTAATTGAGATAAAAACTAAACTAAAATATGATTGATTAAAAATAAAACCAATAAAGTAAAAACATATTGTGCCATAAACCAGTTACAGTATTAATATTGGACAACAGGTTCATCTAACTTCCACACTTAAATGTTCTGGTCTTTTATATTGTATTCCTACAAAGAATTTATTTGTTCCAACGCATTATTTTTCTAATGAACTCACCATATTATCACTATTAGAAGTATTCAAATACCTGATTTGCAGTTAATTTACTAGAATAAACAACGTGGAATAATTCCCAGTACTGACTTTTTTCCTTGTTTTTATGCTCTAACTTCAAAAGTGCATACACAAGCTACCCTAAAGACCCTGTTCAATGTATTAAAGAAAACAGAACAATCAAGTGGAAAAACCATTCCAGGAAGCGTTGAATAGTAGACAATGCAGCTTTGTGTCTGGAGTGGTTTTTTTAATCCTGCCCTCTTGACACTAAAAACTGGTCAGAAATGAAAGGAATGTTGCCCTTTTACTTCAAAGCAGCCTCCACCAGGGAGTTTTACTATTCATGACATTTAATCACAGAGACTGGAGTTTTTCTGTTACATTAAGTCTGGCATGGCTTTGCCTTATGAATAGTACTGGGCTTTGGATAGTATCACACAAGAGATCTTTTAGAGTGGAATATAAATACATGTAGAACATAAGGAAACAACCATGGATATAAATCATACATAAATAGGAAGTGTTTATTCATTTATATCCAGTCTTTCATTCCGAAACTCAACTAACTTAGTTGATATGGAAAGCTGATATAAAAAGAAAGGTAATCTTTCTTTTCATTTTGGACAATTGTGCGTATAGTACTTTTTACTACTTAAAATACAAAGAATTAAAGAAAAAAAGGTAACAGAAAGAGAGAGAAATAAACAGGAATAAAAGTGAATAACTGGAAGTTCAGAATGAATTGTAATTTAATTTTGTAATTAAAGGCCGCTCTTCAAATCCTATTTAATGTAAATGATTTTCCTCCTTTTCCACTTAGATTTATCAAGCTGGAAAATTTATTTCCTTTTCAATTTCATGTGAAAATACATGTAAAAAGATAATTGTTCTCTACAAATTTAAAATAAATGCAGAAAGATAATGGTGAAAGACAAGCAGGGATATTCAAACATCTAGAACAAAATCCTGATTTCTCTATGCACGTGGGCACCAAACAAAAGGTTTCTCCATGTACTTGTGTTTGCTGGCAGCATAATGATGGTGCAGACACTTTTGTTTGTAGAAAAATATGAAATGGTGAAGAACATTTACTGATATTTAAACAAAAGTTGTAGCCAAATAATTACAGATATTTTCGAAAGTGATGCCCTGGTATCTTTGGTCTTTAGAAGACAATCTAGGTACTCTCCAGATGTATAAATATTGACTCAAAAAGTTCCCCAGTTTGCAGAGCAAATGCTAAGAATTCAGAGTTGAGAAGTGCCCATAATGGAGGACTTACAGGTACTCCTCGAAATAGTGACTATTTGAAGTTACAACACGTAACTTGTATCAAAAAGTGATTTATAATCATTTTTCACACTTATGACTGTTGTAGCATCCTCATGGTTACATGATTTACATTCAGATGCTTGACAGCTGGTTCATATTTATGATGGTTGCAGCGTCCCGGGGTCATGTGACCATCTTTTGCGACCTTCTGACAAGCAAAGTCAATGGAGAAACCAGATTCATTTAACAACCGTGTGATTAAGTTAACAATTTCAGTGATTCACTTAACAAATGTGGCAAAAAAAGTAGTAAAATGGGACAAAACTCACTTAACAAATTTCTCAATAACAAATTCTCGGCTCAGTTGTGGTCAAAATTCAAGGACTAGTTGTATGTAGTAATTATTATTATTGCAATTACTTTTTTCTACTTTGGATACATTTCATTGTTATTTTTGGGAGGGAGTACTTCTGATTCACCATAGAATTCCTCACCTCTTATTATATTAACTTTGCATTCACTGCACAAGGTTTCAAAGTAGAAGAGCAGGCATGATATTCTAACTGTTACAGTCTCTCAGAAGATTAACCAAGCATGTGTACTTATTTACAATATTTTGCCAACTTTCTAGATCCCAAACCTCTGAATTCTAACGGAAGCCGAGATTCATCGTAAGCAAAGATGCATAAACTGAGTCTTAAGCTTCTATTTCTCTCTGTGTACACAAACATAAACACAGACATATGTGCGGAGTGGGTGGATGGGCTAGGGGAAGTTGGGAAACTAATGACGGGATAATATTTTACAGCATTCCCATCCAACTTACTTGGAGGCTCAGAGCATTCTTGACCTTTGTCAGGTGTGCTGGGACTGTAACCTAAAAATGCAAAAAATAAAAATCAAGAAGTGACTGAGGTCTGGACAAAAGCTTAGCATGGTTTAATGGGCTCCAGTTGTATTTAAATTGACTACAAACAACACAATTACAGTAACAAATTTTTAAAGGGCTCCAGCAACTGCATCCAGCACTCAAAGTTACAATGGCACCGGAAAAAGAAAGTTATGAAAAAGAAAGTTATTTTTCACACTTACAACTCTTGCAGCATCTCCATGGTCTCGTGATCAAAATTCAGACCCTTGGCAATGGACTCATATTTATGACGGTTGCAGGGTTCCGGGGTCATGTGATCCCCAAGCAAAGTCAATGGGGTAGTCAGATTCACTTAACAGCTGTGTCACTAATTTAACAATTATAGTGATTTACTTAACCACTGTGGCAGAAAAGATCGTAAAATGGGTCAAAATTCACTTAACAAATGACTCACTTAGCAACAAAAATGTGGGGCTCTATAGTGGTCGTAAACTGAGGACTGACTGTATTACTTTTTCTTTGATATATGTTATTTTCTTTTAAATTTTTGTTAGTTATAAATTCCATCTAGAGGAATCAGGAGGTTCTCAAAACTGAAATATTAAATTTAAAACTGTTTATACAAGATCTTACAGGTAATGAGATGATCTGTAATTTTAACCTAACATATAAAGTTGCTTTACAATAAAGCTTGATGGTTAACTAACAGTCACTTTGCAAGTTCTCAATCAGAATTATGGCTAATGGTTACACCAAAAGCCTTGGCCTGCAAAGCACATGTTCGACTACCAAGCTACCAACATTCCTCAGGAATACGAAGCCATATGGAATTAGCAATCTATTCTGGGGCTCGCCAAGTGCTCAAACTGTGTATGTGCAGAGGGGCCCATCCTATCCCCTGTACAATTGTTACCTGGGTCTTCTGATGGAAGCTGAGGTGTTATTTCTTGTTCCTCTATGTTGAATGCTACAATTTCAGGCGGTAGTTGTGGTAGCGGAGGTGCAGCCTTTACAGGAGTTGTGGATTCTGGTGTTTCAAATGCTTCTTCAGAGTCTGAACTCCTGAGCACACATAACAAACGAGGGAGGGAAAAGCAAGGTATTACATGGCTATTTTTTCTCTCTCCTAAGAGCAATTCAAACAAAAACAAACAACTTTTGCAAAGTTCGCAGAGCACTCCTATCTAAGGAAGCAAGAATACCTCTGCTTTTTTTTTTTTCAGAGCTCCTGAGAAACTATTAGGCTTTTTTATTTATTTATTTTTGCAGCATGATTTCTGGAGCAGAATATCATGTTCTCAAGTTTATTTGGAAGAAATCTTGATTCTAAAAGATTTCGAGACATCACAAAAGCAAACATGCAGGCAGGATAAAGTGAAAGGCGCTGAAAAAAAAGCCTGCCTTTGTGGCATAAAGGAGGCTTCAGCACAGACAAACAAAAAGCAATGTTAATGGAATCTGTTGATAGGATGTTGGAATTTTTTTTCTTGGCACAAGCATAAGCAAACCTAATAAGCAAAATCTTATGAGAGTCTCATAATGCTCTCAAGTCTGAAGAAATCTACCTTGATGTGCAGCTGAATGAGAGTTCCTACAAAACAAGAAAACACAGCCTTTAGGTGGACATTGGAGGCTGCCTCACCTTTCAGACTAAAGTACTGTTAATGGAGACAAGAGACTCACTTTTCACTTTTCACAGTTCACAGTTCACACAAAACACAAGACATTCTTGGTATGTGGAAAAGGCATCCTTTCTTCCTTCAGAATTGCTGGCTTTCAGTAAAGTCATTCATTCATTCATACATTCATTTCATATATCCGGATTGTCCAATTCATCACATATAACAGTTTTGACAACTTTACCATACCTATTGCCATAAAGTTATTTAGGCTACTTTAAAATAATATTTTAGACCATTTTCTGCATAAAGATATTTGAATTTAATTTTTAAAACTACTTCAAACAATGAAGCAGACACGGAAGAACAAGATAATCACAACCGTAAATGAAGTATGCAAAGGTGGAAGTAGTTAAATAACTAAAGATGGAACATTTTATCCTCCATAAGACAATGTCCAAATGTTATGGATTGTAACTTTCCCCATCAGTGGCTGACAGTGATACTGGGAATGATGGATTTGGTCTAGTGGTTAAGGTGCTGGACTCGAAGAGGAGAGGTCTGAGTTCTACTCCTGCATTAGGCATGGAATCAATTGGGCCAGTCACTTTTACCACTAAGAAGACAGTAATAGCAAACCACTTCTGAAAATGCCTAAAAAACTCCGTAAACTTGTCCATGCAGTCAAGAGAAATCAAAACTCACTTGAAGGCATCAAAGTGTCTAGTACATTTCACCAAATGGTGAAAGGTCACTTTAGTAAAAATAATGTTGAGAGTAAATAGTATACAATTAACTTTAAAATCCACAAAGATGAAGTTAAAACAAATTATCAATTGAGGTTATGGATATTGCAGAGCTGGAAATAAGGAAAGGTTTGTTTTTATGAATGAAATGGAAACACACTAGTTAAAGAGCTGAAGAAACTTCTTGGATAAGAAGTAAAATGTCTTCAAAGAAAAATAAAAAGTCCAGTTGCCTCTTGAAAAAGCACCTTTGAGACAACCATGACCTAGATGACTGAGAATCTCCACAGACAAGATACAATTATACATGTATAAAGTACAATTGAAACAATGCAACACTTTATTTTCTTCAATATTACACGGTCTGAATTGAATTGATGAAATGGCAGAACTTCCTGTTCTTTTTTTAATTTTCTTTCTTGTTAACCAAATGACTTCAATGTATGATGGTTTCCTGACTTGCAACATCATAGTTCATAATTTACAGGTAGTCCTTGACTTATGACCACAGTTGAGCCTGAAGTTTCTGTTGCTAAGTGAAACATTTGTTAATTGAGCTTTGACCGTTTTATGACCTTTCTTTCCATAGTTGTTAAATGAATTAAATGAATTAAATGAGGTTGTTAATTTAGCAACACAGTTGTTAAGTGAATCTGGCTTCCCATTTACTTGTCGGAAGGTCATGAAAGATGATCACATGACCCCAGGACACTGCAACTGTCACAAATATGAGCCAGTTGCCATGCATTCAAATTTGAATCACATGACCATGGGGATGCTGCAATGGTAATAAGTATGAAAAATAGTCATAAGTCACTTTTTTCAGTGCTGTTGTAACTTCAAACTGTCACTAAATTAATTGTTGTTAAGTCGAGAACCACCTGTATTTAGAATACTACATTTTTGCTGCTTCTAAAAGTTGTCATCCTCTAATATGCCCAACGGAGGAGGACAAAGCTTTCCACGATCTGAATGCCATTTTTCCTTAAGAATCGGTCTGCAAGCCATCCAGACACAACATTAAAGCATCCCCAGACAAAGAGAACAAAACAGATCCTTGTAGACAACCAATTGTTGGATTTGCTATAAGAATTCCTTTTCAGTGACTATGGACAATTGCCTGAACTGGCATTTCTACAAGAATCATTTAAGGCAGGATTTTGGTGGGATGTCTAAAAAGGTAGTAGGTGACAATTTTTTGGTGTTCTTCCTGATTTTGAGGGATTTATCTTCTCTCTGTAATTTCTGCAGAATATCAGTGACATTTTATCTGACACTGATTGACAATCAGCTATCTAGAACCAGCCATATTTTCCAAAATTACTCGCTTTATTAAATCTTTATTAAATCTGTGCAAAACCAAAAGATTTTTTGGTAAAATTCTTCCAATTTCCTTTTTTTCCCCTTTTGCTTACATTTGTTTTAAGTAAAATTTCCAGCAGCTGATATAATGGTGCTGTTTGTTATAGCTCCACAAAACACATTTTTAAAAAATACTTTCTGGGTTAAGTATATGTTTGTGCAGCGTGTAAAGGTAAATAAGTGGTGCAATATTTATAGTTATTGTTCCTACTAAGCTACACCCAATTTCTCACAAATTCCCAATAAATCACCAAATACATTCCTTCCATTGAAGAAAAATAAAAATTACACTACTATACCTAAAGACCTTCTCTAGATGCATCAACCTTTGAAACTTTATGACCTCTTTGCTTAATCCCTTATCCTATTTAAATAAAGATAAAAGCATTTTTTAAAAAATCAAAAACATAGACTGTTATTTTCAATAAGAACTATTATCAGAATAAAAGCACAACCTATTTTCTTTTACAAAGGTTATCTTTGTTAGGGTCACACCAGGTCTACCTACTTTTACTACCGGTTTTCTTTGTGCACACGCGCGCACAGAAACTCCTTTTTTGGAAAAAATCTAAAAAAAGCACCCTGCACATGCGCAGAACGCTATTTTTGCAGTTTTCGAAAAAAAAGGTAAGTTTGGGTGCGCGGATTGGCCTGGGTCCGGGACACGGAGAACTGGTGCGGTAAAGTCACAGCGTCATCGCTACCTATTCGCGCGAACCGGACTGAACCGGGAGCAATCCACCACTGGGTCACACCATATATTACCTCACAGTAAACATATGTCAGACAAGTCCTGTTTCAAACACCTGCTGAAAACATAAGGTTAAAAGATGGCATTCTTATCTGATACACTATTTCTTTACATTTTCCCCAGTCTTAATAAATAGCATTATCTTCTGCTTACTTATGCTACAGGCACTTCTTCAGGCTTACTTGGAAATTTTTAAGCTGTGGAAAACAATAGAGAGGAAAATTGAAGATGAATTTATCTCTCTTAACCAGACACAATCCTATTGACCATAATCCCCCCCCCCGAAAATAAGGGGTGCTGTTCCACTTTCCACAGAAATTAAGTAAGATTGTTCTATTTCATTTCCGCTAATCCTGTCGTAAAACTTCAAGCAACATTTGCTTTTGAATTACAAATGTTTACCTAGCTAATAACAATTTTTTTTAAAAAAGTTTTATTTAATCTTTCATACCACCCCTTCTCAGGCTGTAGAAGTATAGTTCCTTATCTATCTGTTCACAACTTAAAATGTCAAGATCAATTAAAAATGGTGGGGTTGCTTTTTTTGCCTGGTATCTAGAAGATGCTGATAGCAGAATACATCACTTAGGAATGAAGATATATAACTGGACTGGTTGAGTTAAGGAAGTTTTTCTGTAGCTGATGAAATATACTTATATACATCAGTGTTTGTCACCCTTGGCAACTTGAAGAGGTATGGATTTCAACTCCCAGAATTCTGGGTGGGGAATTCTGGGAGTTGAAGTCCACACCTCTTCAAATTGCCATGGTGGATAAACACTGACATACAGTATTTGCTATGGGACTGGTATTCCTGCAGAACCTGGTTCCACTTTGAACTGGGATGAGAAACCAACATGGAGCCAGTGAAATCCTGGAGCTTATGAAACTCGTGCACTGTATCATATATATCAACTGCATCTCTTGCTTATATCAGGATAGTTTGGACAACAGCATTGTAAAATCTATCTCACATTTTGGTTACGAGCCTAGGTTCATCATTTTTATTGAAGAGATATTAAGTAGGAACGGTGCCAGAAAATGAACCTTTTCCACACGTGAGCAACAGAGGCAGATGAAATTTTAGCATGGGTGGAAAGTTATTGCTTTTTTATCTTTGTAAGCCACCCGGAGTCACCGAGGGTGAGTTGGGCAACCATATAAATTTTCATAAATAAACAAATGCTTAAATACTTGAATGAATGAATGAATGATAAATGTGTCTATAGAATGCATGAGAAATCTTCAGAATAAGAATAAAAAACTGAACAAGCATACATCTACCATCATAAAGCTACTAAGAGATGTTCCCACGATTGAAAACTAGACTTAGTTTTAGTTAACTATCACAATATTTCTGCATTGCCTGATCGTCCTGTTTACTTGCAGACTTTTCTGTATGTTAGTGGTAAATGCTCGCAAACTGGTACGGTGCCCTACAGTTTATTACTGAAACTGCCTACTAATGATACTAGGATATCTTGGATATAGGGAAAACTAATGTTGAGATGTTCTGAACACAATCAGTGGTGGGTTGCTCCCGGTTCGGTCCGGTTCTATAGAATAGGTAGCGGTGACGCTGTGACGTCACCGAACCGG